>JAKWBO010000507.1:0-41289 GCA_034336685.1 Luscinia luscinia
TGGATGCGGGTCCGTGGATTGGGGGTCCGTGCCCGGGAGGTCCGTTGCCCGGGGGGTCCCGCGCCAGGGGTCCGTGCCCGGGCTGTCGCGGTGACAGGCGGTGCCACGGCGCAATGCGGGAGTGAGGAATCGCGGAGTGCCGGGGGGGGTGTTGCAGGGAGGTGGCGGTGCGGGCTGGGGCGCAGGAAGCCGGAGGCAGAGGCAGGGGAGCGGTGCGGGATGGGGAATTGCTGGGATGGGGGCGCCATGTGGGTGCGGGCTGGGGAGCGCCCAGAGGCCGGGAGCAGGGGCGGGGGCAGTGCGGGATGGGGAATTGCAGGATGGGGGCGCCATGGGGGTCCGTGACCAGCTGGCGAGGGCGGGGAGCCAGCGCTGCCGCAGCGCCTGCTGGGGAGCCAGGGACAGCAGCGGGAGCGCAGGCTGCTGGCACCGACTGTGTCCGTGTGTCCCCGTGTCCGTGTGTCCGTGTGTCCCCATGTCCGTGTGTCCTCGTGTACCGTGTGTCTGTGTGTCCCCGTGTCCTCCGTGTCCGTCTGTCCGCCTGTCCCCATGTCTGTGTGTCCGTGTGTCCGTGTGTCCGTGTGTCCGTGTGTCCCCATGTCCGTGTGCCCCGTGTCTCGTGTGTCCGTGTGTCCCCATGTCTGTGTGTCCGTGGTGTCCGTGTGTCCGTGTGTCCGTGACCGCTGTGACCCCGTGTCCCCCTGGTCCCCATGTCCCCGTGTCCGTGTGTCCGTGTCCGTGTGTGCCCGTGTCCGTGTGTCCGTATGTCTGTGTCTGGTGTCCGTGTGTCCGTGTAATCCCGTGTCCCCGTGATGTCCAGTGTCCCCAGTACCGTCTGTCCGCCTGTCCGTCTGTCCCGTGTCCCCTGTCCCCGTGTCCGTGTGCCCTGTCCCATGTCCCCGCTCAGCACCGGGGCCCGCACAGCCCGGCCGTGGCGCTGGGGCCTCGGAGGGGCTGGGGGGGTCTCTGGGGTCTCTAGGGTGTCTGACCTCTCTGGGGGCCTGAGGGCTGCAGAGGGTGAGAGGCCCCAAACCCTCACTGGGACTCCACTGGGACTCACTGGGCCTGACTGAGCCTCCAGTGGAGCCTCCCGAGCCCGTCACTGACCGGGCGCCTCTCCGCGTAGCCCCCGGTGTCCCCCAGGGCAAACCGTACGTACTTTCGACCAGCGTGTCCCCCGAACACCACCCAGGAGCAGGTGTCACCGCGTGCGCCATGGTGCATGCGTCAAGGGTGAGGGACAGCAGGGACAGGGAGATGGACAGCCGGGACAGGGAGGGGACAGAGCGGGAGAGAGCGGGACAGAGCGGGACAGAGCGGGGATAGAGCGGGACAGAGCGGGACAGAGGACAGAGCGGGACAGAGCGGATAGAGCGGGATAGAGCGGGACAGAGCGGGGACAGAGCTGGGACAGAGCGGGACAGAGCGGGACAGAGCGGGACAGAGCGGGACAGAGCGGGACAGAGCGGACAGAGCGGGGACAGAGCGGGGACAGAGTGACAGAGCGGACAGAGCGGGACAGGAGCGGGACAGAGCGGGACAGAGCGGACAGAGCGGGACAGAGCGGGATAGAGCGGACAGAGCGGGATAGAGCGGGGACAGAGCGGACAGAGCAGGACAGAGCGGGACAGAGCGGGATAGAGCGGGACAGAGCGGGACAGAGCGGACAGAGCGGGATAGAGCGGATAGAGCGGGACAGAGCGGGACAGAGCGGGACAGAGCGGGGACAGAGCGGGACAGAGCGGGACAGAGCGGGATAAGAGCGGGACAGAGCGGGACAGAGCGGGACAGAGCGGGGACAGAGCGGGACAGAGCTGGACAGAGCAGGGACTAGAGCGGGGACAGAGCGGGACAGAGCGGGGATAGAGCGGACAGAGCGAGGACAGAGCGGACAGAGCGGGACAGAGCGGGACAGAGCGGGACAGAGGGGATAGAGCGGGACAGAGCGGACAGAGCGGGACAGAGCGGGACAGAGCGGGACAGAGCGGACAGAGCGGGGACAGAGCGGGACAGAGCGGACAGAGCGGGACAGAGCGGGACAGAGCAGGGATAGAGCGGGGACAGAGCGGGGACAGAGCGGACAGAGCGGATCAGAGCGGGACAGAGCGGGACAGAGCGGGACAGAGCGGGACAGAGCGGGACAGAGCGGGATAGAGCGGGACAGAGCGGATAGAGCGGACAGAGCGGGACAGAGCGGGACAGAGCGGGGACAGAGCGGGACAGAGCGGGACAGAGCGGGGACAGAGCGGGACAGAGCGGGATAGAGCGGACAGAGCGGGGACAGAGCGGGGACAGAGCGGGACAGAGCGGACAGAGCGGGACAGAGCGGACAGAGCGGGACAGAGCGGACAGAGCGGACAGAGCGGGAATAGAGCGGGACAGAGCGGGACAGAGCGGGACAGAGCGGGACAGAGCGGATAGAGCGGGAACAGAGCGGGACAGAGCGGGACAGAGCGGGGACAGAGCGGCAGAGCAGACAGAGCGGACAGAGCGGGATAGAGCGGACAGAGCGGGACAGAGCGGGATAGAGCGGGACAGAGCGGGATAGAGCGGGACAGAGCGACAGAGCGGATAGAGCGGGACAGAGCGGGACAGAGCGGACAGAGCGACAGAGCGGGAACAGAGCGGGACAGAGCGGACAGAGCGGGGACAGAGCGGACAGAGCGGGACAGAGCGGGACAGAGCGGGGACAGAGCGGGATAGAGCGGGACAGAGCGGGACAGAGCTGGGACAGAGCGGACAGAGCGAGAGCGACAGAGCGGGACAGAGCGGGACAGAGCGGATAGAGCGGGACAGAGCGGGGACAGAGCGGGACAGAGCGGGACAGAGCGGGACAGAGCGGGACAGAGCGGGACAGAGCGGGACAGAGCGGGACAGAGCGGGACAGAGCGGGACAGAGCGGGACAGAGCGGGACAGAGCGGGACAGAGCGGGACAGAGCGGGACAGAGCGGGACAGAGCGGACAGAGCGGGACAGAGCGGGATAGAGCGGGACAGAGCGGGACAGAGCGGGACAGAGCGGGGACAGAGCGGGACAGAGCGGGACAGAGCGGACAGAGCGGGACAGAGCGGGACAGAGCGGGGACAGAGCGGGACAGAGCGGGACAGAGCGGGAACAGAGCGGGACAGAGCGGGGACAGAGCGGGACAGAGCGGGATAGAGCGAGAGGACAGAGCGGGGACAGAGCGGGGACAGAGCGGGGACAGAGCGGAGATAGAGCGAGACAGAGCGGGACAGAGCGGGGACAGAGCGGGACAGAGCGGGACAGAGCGGACAGAGCGGATAGAGCGGGACAGAGCGGGGACAGAGCGGGGACAGAGCGGGGACAGAGCGGGACAGAGCGGGGACAGAGCGGGACAGAGCGGGACAGAGCGGACAGAGCGACAGAGCGGGGACAGAGCGGGACAGAGCGGGGACAGAGCGGGGATAGAGCGGGACAGAGCGGGGACAGAGCGGGGACAGAGCAGGGAAAGGAGGAGCCCAGAGTGGGTTTGGGAGTCCCAGAGAGTGTGTTTGGGGTTCCCATTGGGGTCGCTTGGGGCGGTCTGTGATGTCCCTGGTGGTCCCGGGGATGTTTGAGGTCAGGAGGTGTTTGGGGGTTTCAGGGGTCCCACGGGGTGTTCGGGCGGTCCCAGGGGGTGTTTGGGGGTCCCTGGTGGTCCCGGGGATGTTTGGGGTCCCAGGGGCGTTTGGGGGTCCCAGGGGTGTTTAGGCGGTCCCAGGGGATGTTTGGGGGTCCCGGGGGTTTGGGGTCCCACAGCCGTGTCCCCCAGATGTGCTGGCCGGGTACAACGGGACCATCTTACGCCTACGGGCAAAACGTCGTCGGGCAAGACCCACACCATGGAGGTGGGCGAGGGCACTGGGGATACTGGGGGCACTGGGAGGCACTGGGGAGTCCTGGCCCCCTCGGGTGGATCACTGCCCCCGCCCCAGGGGAAGCTGCACGACCCCCAGCAGATGGGGATCATCCCCGCATCGCCCGCGACATCTTCAACCACATCTACGCCATGGACGAGAACCTGGAGTTCCACATCAAGGTGCGAACTGGGGGCACTGGGAGCACTGGGAGCACTGGGAGGGGGGGCACTGGGAGCACTGGGAGCTGGGGGCACTGGGCTGACCCCATCCCCTCCCCAGGTGTCCTACTTTGAGATTTACCTGGACAAGATCCGGGACCTGCTGGACAGGTGAGTGGGGGCGCTGGGGATACTGGTGGGGACTGGGAGGCACCGGGGGGTTACTGGGGGCGGAGTGAGGAGCACTGGGGTGTCCTCGGAGCTGCTGGGTGGTTACTGGGAAGGACTGGGAATCAATGAAGGGATGGGGAGTGCTGGGAGGAGCCAGATGGTTACTGGGAGGCACTGGGTGGTAACTGAGTGGTTACTGGGAGGCACGGGGGGTTACTGGGAGGCACTGAGGGTTACTGGGAGGCACTGGGGTGTTACTGGGAGGCACTGGGTTGTAACTGGGAGGCACTGGGGCTTACTGGGAGGCACTGGGGTGTTACTGGGAAGCACTGGGTGGTAACTGGGAGGCACTCGGGTGTTACTGGGAGGCACTGGGTGGTACTGGGAGGCACTGGGGGCCCCTCGGGCATTCCCCCGTGTCCCCGCAGTGACCAAGACCAACCTGTCGGTGCACGGGACAAGAACCGGGTCCCCTACGTCAAGGTGAGGGGGGAGGGTGGGGGGTCATTCCGGGGGTGGGGATGGGCGGGGGTGTCCGGTGGGGATGGCTGTGACCTCCTCGACCCGCCAGGGCTGCACCGAGCGGTTCGGTGTCCAGCCCCGAGGAGATCCTGGATGTCATCGGCGAGGAAATCCAACCGGCACGTGGCTGTCACCAGTGAGGACTGGGACATGTTGGGGACACGGGGACTGGGGACACTCAGGGGACACTGGGGTTGGGGATACTGGGGGCACTGGGGATACTGGGGATACTGGGGGCACTGGGGACTGGGGACACTGGGGACACTGGGGATATTGTGGGACACTGGGGACTGGGGACACGGGGGGCACTGGGGATACTGGGGATACTGGGGGCACTGGGGATACTGGGGGCACTGGGGGATTGGGGACACTGGGGGCACTGGGGATACTGGGGACACTGGGGATATTGCAGAACACCGGGGACACTGGGGGCACTGGGGGATTGGGGATACTGGGGGCACTGGGGATACTGGGGGTATTGGGGACACTGGGGGCACTGGGGGATTGGGGATACTGGGGGCACTGGGGATTGGGGATACTGGGGCACTGGGGACACGGGGGCACTGGGGATACTGGGGATACTGGGGGCACTGGGGATACTGGGGGCACTGGGGACTGGGGACACTGGGGGCACTGGGGGATTGGGGATACTGGGGGCACTGGGGGATTGGGGACACTGGGGGCACTGGGGATACTGGGGATACTGGGGATTGGGGATACTGGGAACACTGGGAACACTGGGGACACTGGGGACACTGGGGATACTAGGGGCACTGGGAATACTGGGGACACTGGGGACACTGGGGGCACTGGGGGATTGGGGACACTGGGGACACTGGGGATACTGGGGATACTGGGGACACGGGATACTGGGGATAGTAGGCACATGGGGATACTGGGGATACTGGGGACACACTGTGGGGTGTGTTAGCAGTTTTGGGGCGCAGCGGGATCTTTGATCAGTTTCGGTGTTCTGTGGGGTTCGTGATCAGTTTCGGGGTGCAGCGGGGTCGAGTGATGAGTTTGGGGGGTCACTGTGGGGTCGGTGATGAGTTTGGGGGGTGCCGCGGGGTCCGTGATGAGTTTGGGGGTGCAGCACGGTCACTGTAGGGTCCGTGATCACGTTTGGGGGTGCAGTGGGGTCACTGTGGGGTTCCTGATGAGTTTGGGGGTGCCGCGGGTCGGTGATGAGTTTGGGAGTGCCGCAGAGGCAGTTTCAGGGCGCCCCGACGCGTGCCGTGCCCGCGAGACATGAACAGAGCACAGCTCCCGCAGCCACAGCATCTTCCTCATCCACATCAAGCAGGAGAACGTGGAGACCGAGCAGAAGCTCAGCGGGAAACTCTACCTGGTGGACCTGGCGGGCAGCGAGAAGGTGCGCACCCGAAACCGGCACCCGAAACCGGCACCCCGAGAGCCGGGCACCTCGAAATGGGGGGATCCCAGAGCAGGGCACCCCGAGGCAGGGATCCGAAAGGGGATTCAGAAATGGGGATCCCAGAGCCAGGCACCTCGAAGCCGGGCACCCAGAGTGGGGATCTCAAAAGTGGGGATCCTAAAAGTAGGGGATCTCAAAGTAGGACACCCCAAAAGTAGGGGATCCCAAAGGTGGGGTATCCTAAGAAGTGGGGGCACCCGAAAGACGAGGATCCTAAAAGTGGGGGTCCTAAAAGTGGGGATCCTAAAAGTGGGGGAATCTGAAAAGTGGAGGGATCCCTAAAAGTGGGGCACCCCAAAGTGGGGGATCCCAAAAGTGGATTTTGGGGTTATTGGGATTTGGGGTTATTGGGGTTTGGGGTTATTGGGATTTTGGGGTCTGGGGCACTTTGTGGGTTTTGGGGGACATTGCCTCTTTGGAAGGGTGGGAGTCTCGGGGGGTGTCCGTGTTTTGGGGTTTGGAGTCTCTTTGGCTGGGTGGGTCTGGGGTCCCTGACCGGCGCTCCTTCCCAGGTGAGCAAGACGGGGGCGGAGGGGCGGTGCTGGACGAGGCCAAAACATCAACAAGTCTCTGTCGGCGCTGGGCAACGTCATCTCCGCGCTGGCCGAGGGCACGGTGCGACCCCGAGTGCCCCCCCGGTGCCTCTGCTGCCCCGGTGCTCTTACCCCTCCCCTTTCCTCACGCCTCTAGCTCCTGCTGAGCCCTCCCCCAAGGTCGCCTCCCTGTGCCCCGCGTGTCCTGGGGTGGGGACACAGGGTGAACCCCGCGTTGTGTCGCCTGAGGACACCCCTGAGCCCAGTCCGAGCCCCCAATTCCCCGGAGTCCCCCAATGTCCCCATCCCGTGTCCCCTGCCCCGGGGCAGGGGGTCCCTGAGGCCCCTGAATCCCATGTGCCCAACCCGAGTGTCCTTGTGTCCCCAAGAGCCCCCACCCCGTGTCTCCAACCGCGTGTCCCCTGCCCCGGGTGGGGGTCCCCTGAGCCTCCTGCTCCTCCTGTGTCCCCCTGACCGTGTGTCCCCAACCCGCGTGTACCCCTGAGCCCTGTCCCCAGCCCGAGCCCCCAAACCCCCATGAGTCCCCGAGCCCCCGTGTCCCCATCCCGCGTGTCCCCTGCCGGGTGGGGGTCCCCTGAGCCCCTGACCCCGTGTGTCCCCCTGACCCCTGTCCCCAGCCCAGGCCCCCCAAACCCCCATGGGTCCCCCGAGGCCCCCGTGTCCCCATCCCGCGTGTCCCCTGCCCCGGGTGGGGTCCCCAAGCCCCCTGCCCTCCCGCGTGTCCCCAGGCCCCCTGTCCCCCATCCCGTGTGTCCCCCTGCCCCGGGTGGAGAGGTCCCTAGCCCCTACCCCTCCGCGTCCCCCAGGCCCCCTGCCCCGCGCCCTCGGGGGTCCTGGGGAGCTCCCCCGCTGAGGCCGCCCTCCCCGCAGAAGGCGTACATTGCCCTATCGCGACAGCAAGATAGACGCGGATCCTGCAGGACTCGCTGGGCGGGAACTGCCCGCACCACCTATGTTCATCTGCTGCTCGCCCAGCAGCTACAACGACGCCGAGACCAAATCCACGCTCATGTTTCGGCCAGAGGTGCGGCCCGGGGTCCCGCAGCGCCCCAGAGCCCCGGGGCGCGCTCCTGTCGGAGTAGGGGGTCTGCACCGCCCCAGAGACCCCGGGGCGCGCTCCTGTCGGAATTGGGGGTCCCGAACCGCCCGAGACCCCAGGGCGCGCTCCTGTCGGGAATTGGGGGTCTGCACTGCCCTGGGACCCCAGCAACATTCATGTCAGAATTGGGAGGGCTGGGGAGTCACACTGCTTCCTGCGCCCCCGGGGCGCTCGTTCGGAATTGGGGGTCTGCACCGCCTGAGCCCCAGGACGTGCTCCTGTCGGAGTGGGGGTCTGCACCGCCCTGAGACCCCAGGGGCGCTGCTCCTGTGGGAATTGGGGGTCTGCACTGCCCTGAGACCCCGAGGCGCGCTCGTTCGAGGTGGGGGTCCCGAACCGCCCTGAGCCCCCGAGCCTCTCATGTGCCCCCAGAATTGCCCCCTGCACCCCAACTTCACCCGCTGCACCCCAACCCCACCCTGTGCCCCCGCACCCCACGAGCGGTCCCGCGGGGCAGTGGGGGGCAGCTGAGGGCGCAGGGGTGCCAGTTTGGGGGTGCCAGTTTGGGGTGCCAGTCTCGGGGTGCCCAGTTTGGGTGCCAGTCTCCCGGGGTCCCAGTTTCGGGGTCCCAGTTTGGGGTGCCAGTCTCGGGGTGCCAGTTTGGGGCGCTGAGGGTGCCAATTTGAGTGCCCCGTCTCAGAGCAGGGGTGCCAGTTGGGGTTCAGTTCTGGGGTGCCAGTCTCGCGGTCCCAGTTTGGGGATGCCAGTCTCGGGGTGCCAATTTCGGATTCCCAGTTTTTGGGTGCCAGTTCCGGGGTTCCAGTCTCGAGGTGCCAGTCTGGGGGTCCAGTTTCGGGGTGCCAGTCTCAGGGCGCGAAGTGTCAGTTTTGAGGGTTCCAGTTTGGGGTGCCAGTCTCCGGGGTGCCAATTTCGGTTCCTAGTTTTTTAGGTGCCAGTCTCGGGGCGCAGGGGTGTCAGTTTTGGGGTTCCAGTTTGGGGTGCCAGTTCCGAGGTGCCAGTTTTTGGAGTGTCAGTCTGGGGCGCAGGGGGTGCCAGTGTGGGGGTTCCAGTTTTGGGGTGCCAGCTCGCGGTCCCAGTTTGGGGTTCCAGTTTGGGGTTCCAGTTCAGGGTGCCAGTCTGGGGGTGCCAGTTTCGGGGTACCATTCTCAGGGTCCCAGTTTGGGGGTTCCAGTTCCGGGGTGCCAGTTTGGGGTGCCAGTTTGGGGTGCCAGTCTCGGGGCTCAGGGTGCCAGTCTCAGGGTGCCAGTTTTGGGTGAGTTCCAGTTCGGGGTGCCGAGTTTGGGGGTGCCAGTCTCGGGGTCCCCAGTTTGGGGGTTCCAGTTCCAGAGGTGCCAGTTTGGGGTTCCAATTTAGGGTGCCAGTCTCGATGCGATGTGCCGGATTTGTGGAGTTGCCAATTTCCGGTAGCATTCTCGGGGTGCCAGTTTCGGGGGTCCCAGTTTAGGGATTGCCAGTCTCTGCAGTCCCCAGTTTGGGGTGCCAGATCTCGAGTGCCAATTTCGGGTTCCCAGTTTTTGGGTGCCAGTTCCGGGGTTCCAGTCTCGGGGTGCCAGTTTGGGGTGCCAGTCTGGGGTGCCAGTTTCGGGTGCCAGTCTCGGGGCGCAGGGGTGTCAGTTTTGGGGTTCCAGTTTGGGGTCCCAGTTTGGAATGCCAGTTTGGGGTGCCAGTCTCGGGGCTCAGGGGTGCCAGTCTCGGGGTGCCAGTCTCGGGGTGCCAGTTTGGGGGTCCCAGTTTGGGTGCCAGTCTCCCAGGGCCCCCAGGGCCAAGACCATCAAGAACGCGCCTCGGTGAACCTGGAGCTGACGGCCGAGGCAGTGGAAGAAGAAGTTCGAGAAGGAGAAGGAGAAGAACCGAGCGCTGCGGGACGCGCTGGCGCCGCCTGGAGGCCCGAGCTGGGCGCTGGCGCCGCGGTGAGCGCGACCCCGCGCGGGGGCGACCCCAGGCAGCCCCCAGACCCCCGGGCTGTGTCCGGCACTGGGAGGCAGCGGGGGACCCCGCAGATGGGGGCACCCCGAGATTGGCTCACAGGGGGTCCCAGGAATCGTGGTGGGGTCCTGGGGACAAGAGTGGGGGTCCCAGGGGTCATGGTGGGAGTCCCAGGGTCGCATGGGGATCAGGGGGGTCCCAGGGGTCACAGGGGGTCCTGGGGACAAGAGTGGGGGTCCCGGGGTCATGGTGGGGTCCCAGGGGTCACAGTGGGGGTCACAGGGGGTCCCGAGGGGTCACAGGGGGTCTCACGGATTAGAGTGGGGGTCCTGGGGGTCATGGTGGGGGTCCCAGGCTTCACAGTGGGGGTCATGGGGGGTCCCAGGGATCATGGTGGGGGTCTCAGGGGTCCCAGGGGTCACCGTATGGGGTCTCGGGGCTCAGAGTGGGGGGTCCCAGGGGGTCTCAGAGGGGTCCCAGGGGTCAGAGTGGGGGTGCCAGAGGTCACAGTGGGGTCCCAGAGGTCACAGGGGAGTCCCAGGGGTGCAGTTGGGGTCCCACGGGGTCCCAGCGATCAGGGTGGGGGTCCCATCTCGCTGCCCCACTTGGGGTCCCCCATGACCCCCGTGCCGTGCCCCCAGGCGAGGCCGTGCCCGAGACGGAGCAGCTGCTGGAGGGAGGGGCCGGGGAGGGCCGGGGGCGCCCCGAGCGCCCCCGCCCGCAGGCGGCGCCTCGCTCGTCATCCACATCTCGGACGAGGGCGCCGCAAGTACGAGGAGGAGATCCGGCGGCTCTACAAGCAGCTGGACGACAAGGTGGGCACCCGGAACGGGGGTCCCCAAAACCCCGCGCCGCCCGGGACCCCCAGCGCCCCCAGAGCTCCCCAGAACTCCTGGGGACCCCCAGTCTGTTCATGGACCCCTACAGCACCCCAAAACTGGGGGACCTCCCAATCTGTTCAGGGACCCCCAGCACCCCAGGACACCTTGGGGACCCCCAGTCTGCCCAGGGACCCCCGCTAGGACATTTGGGGACCCCCAGTCTATTCAGGGACCCCCTGGCACCCCCAGCTCCTCAGGGCATCTTGGGGACCCCCAGTCTGCCCAGGGATCCCCCACCAGGACATTTGGGGACCCCCAGTCTGTTCAGGGACCCCCAGCACCCCTGAGGCTCCCCAGGACATTTGGGGACCCCAGAACTCCTCAGGACATTTGGGGACCCCTCAGTCTGCTCAGGGACCCCCAGTTTGCCCAGAGAACCCCCAGGATATTTGGGGACCCCCCACCCCGTGTGCCCAGGGACCCCCAGGGTTCCTGGGACCCCTGGCAGCTCCCTGCTCCCCCGTGCCCCCCGCCCAGGGGTGACCCCGTGCCCCCGCCCCCAGGATGACAGAGATCAACCAGCAGAGCCAGATCATGGAGAAGCTCAAGCGGCAGATGCTGGACCAGGAGGAGGTGGGTGGGGGTCCTGGGACCCCCTGGGACCCCCTGGGACCCTGGGACCCTGGGACCCCCTGGGACCCCCTGGGACCCCCTGGGAACCTGGGACCCCCTGGGAACCCCTGGGACCCCTGGGACCCCCTGGGACCCCTGGGAACCCCAGGGACCCCTGGGACCCCCTGGGACCCCTGGGACCCCCTGGGACCTCTTGGGACTCCCTGGGACCCCTGGGACCCCATGGGAACCCAGGGACCCTGGGACCTCCTGGGACCCCCTGGGACCCTCTGAGACCCCAGGGACCTCCTGGAACCCCCTGGGAACCCTGGGACCCCCTAGGGAACCCCTGGGACCCCCTGGGACCTCCTGGGACCCTCTGGGACCCCCTGGGACCCTCTGAGACCCCCTGGGACCCCCTGGGACCTCCTGGGACCTCCTGGGACCCCCTGGGACCCCCTGGAACCCCTGGGACCCCAAGCCAGCCCCTTGGGACCTCCTGGGACCCCTGGGTGCCTGGGACCCTCCAAAATCTGGGTCTCCTGTGGGATGCCCACCTTGACCCCTGGGACCCCCACTGGGATCCCCCTGCCCCTCTGCCCCACTCCGACCCCTGGAGTGCGCACTCTGACCCCTCTGGCCCCATATCCCTGCCCCTGTGACCCCCTGGACCCACTGCTGACCCCTCTGTGGCCCCACCCTGACCCTGTGACCCCCGGACCCCTCTGGGCCCCCATTCTCACCCTTGTGATCCACCTGACCCCTGTGACCCCCACTCTGTCCCTCTGGACCTCTCTGGACCCACCCTGACCCCTGGTACCCCACCGTGACCCTAGGGTGCCCACCTGACCCCTCTGGGACCCCCAGCTCCCTGCCCCGTGTGACCCCACCCTGTCCCTCTGGACCCCACCCTGACCCCTGGTACCCCACCGTGAGGCCTTAGGTGCCCACCCTGACCCCCTGTGACCCCTACACCCCTGCGACCCCCGTGCAGGTGCTGGCGGCGGCGCGGGGCGGGGGCGAGGCGCTGCGCCGGGAGCTGGCGGCGCTGCGGGCCGAGCACGGCGCGGCGCGGGCCGAGGTCACCGAGGTGCTGGCGGCGCTGGAGGAGCTGGCGCGGAGCTACGACCGCAAGGCGCAGGAGGCCGAGGACACCGGGCGGCACAGCCGGCGCCTCGCCGACGAGCTGGCCCGCACCGAGGTGCGGCGGGGCGGGGCGCGGGGGCGCAGAGGGCGCGAGGGTGTTTGGGGGTGTTGGGGTTCCCAGGTTTGGGGGTTCCGAGGTGCGGGGGTCCCTGGGGAGCACGGGGGTGTTTGAGGGTGTTTGGGGTTCCCAGGTCTGCGGGGTCCCTGGGGGCGCAGAGAGTGCGAGAGCTCCCAGGTTTGGGGGTTCCCTGGTGCGGGGTTCCGAGGTTTGGGGTTCCCGAGTGTTGGGGTTCCCTGGGGCGCGCGGGAGGTGTTGGGGTTCCCACGTGCAGGGGTTCCCAGGTACGGGAGTGCCCTGGTGGCACAGGGAGCACGAGGGGGTGTTTGGGAGTGTTGCGGTTCCCAGGTTTTGGGGTTCCCAGCTGTGGGGGTTCCCTGGGGGCACGGGGGTGTTTGGGGTGTTGCGGTTCCCAGGTTTTGGGGTTCCCAGCTGTGGGGGTTCCCTGGGGGCACAGGGGGTGTTTGGGGTGTTGCGGTTCCCAGGTTTTGGGGTTCCCAGGTGTGGGGGTGCCCTGGGGCGCGGCGGTTCCCTGGTGCCGCTGTCCGCGGTGCCAACCCGCGCTGTCCCTGTCGCTGTCGCTGTCGCTGCCCTGTCCCTGTCCTGTCGCTGTCGCTGTCGCTGTCCCTGTCCTGTCGCTGTCCTGTCGCTGTCCTGTCGCTGCCCTGTCGCTGCCCTGTCCCTGTCCTGTCGCTGTCGCTGTCGCTGTCGCTGTCCCTGTCTCTGTCCCTGTCCCTGTCCCTGTCGCTGTCCTGTCCCTGTCGCTGTCCCTGTCGCTGTCGCTGTCCTGTCCCTGTCCCTGTCGCTGTCCTGTCACTGTCGCTGTCGCTGTCCTGTCACTGTCGCTGCCGCTGCCGCTGTCGCTGTCGCTGTCGCTGTCCTGTCGCGGCCGCTGTCGCTGTCGCTGTCCTGTCACTGTCGCTGCCGCTGCCGCTGTCGCTGTCGCTGTCGCTGTCCTGTCGCGGCCGCTGTCGCTGTCGCAGCCCCTGTCGCTGTCGCTGTCCTGCCGCTGCCGCTGTCGCTGTCCTGTCGCTGTCCTGCCGCTGTCGCTGCCGCTGTCCTGTCCCTGTCCCTGCCTCTGCCGGTGTCGCTGTCCTGTCGCTGTCCCTGTCGCGCCCCTGTCGCAGGCCACCACGCTGTCGCTGGAGTCGGAGCTGTCGCGGGCGCGGGAGCTGGGCGGGCAGCAGCGGCGCCGCGCGGCCGAGGTGCTGAACGGGCTCCTGCGGGACCTGAGCGAGCTCAGCGCGCTGGTGGGCAGCGGCGACATCAAACTGGTGAGGGCGGGGGCACGGGGGCACGAGGGGCACGGGGGCACAGGGGGATCGGGGGCACAGGGGGATTGGGGGCACGGGGGATCGAGGGGATTGGGGGCACGGGGGCACAGGGGCACAGGGGGATTGGGGGCACGGGGGCACGGGGAATCGGGGGATTGGGGGCCACGAGGGGGCACTGGGGATCAGGGGGATCGGGGGCACAGGGGCACGGGGGATCGGGGGCACGGGGGCACGGGGAATCGGGGGCACGGGGATTGGGGGCTCAGGGGGCACAGGGGAGCACAGGGGATCGGGGGCACGGGGGCAGGGGGATCAGGGGGCACGGGGGATCAGGGGGCTCAGGGGGCTCAGGGGATCGGGGGCACGGGGGGCAGGGGGATCGGGGGATCAGGGGCACGGGGGGCAGGGGGCACTGGGGTATGGGGTATGGGGGCACGGGGATCAGGGGGCACAGGGGGGCACGGGGGGCTCAGGGGATCGGGGGCACAGGGGGATTGGGGGCTCGGGGGCTCGGGGGATCAGGGGCACGGGGGATTGGGGGCTCGGGGGCACGGGAGCACGGGGATCGGGGGATCGGGGGACACGGGGTGTGTGCAGTGCCCATGCCATGCTCTGCCATCCCCGTGTGCGCCATCCCTGTGTGCCACACCCATGTGCCACACCCATGTGCCACACCCATGTGCCACACCCACGTGCTACCGTGCCCATGCTGAGCCCGTGTCACGCCCGTACCTGTGCGTGGCACACACCTGTGCCCCTGCTGTGCCACACCTGTGCATGGCACACACCTCTGCCCTGCCACACCCACTCTGTGCCATACCTGTGTGTTGCACACACCTGCGCGTGGCACACACCTGTGCCCTGCCACACCCACCCTGAGCTGTTGCTGTGTATGGCACACACCTGTGCCCTGCTGTGCCACACCTGTGCATGGCACACACCTCTGCCCTGCCACACCCACTCTGTGCCACACCTGTGTGTTGCACACACCTGCACGTGGCACACACCTGTTCCCTCCACACCTGCGTGTTGCACACACCTGTGCCCTGCCACACCACCCTGTGCCACACCTGTGTGTTACACACACACCTGTGCCCTGCCACACCTGTGCCCTGCCACCCGCCGTGCCCGCAGCCCGTGGAGGTGAGCGGCGCCATCGAGGAGGAGTTCGCCGTGGCGCGGCTCTACATCAGCAAGGTGAAGTCGGAGGTGAAGTCGCTGGTGAAGCGCTGCCGGCAGCTGGAGCGCTGCAGCTCGAGTGCCACCGCAAGCTGGAGGTGACGGGGCGCGAGCTGTCCTCCTGCCAGCTGCTCATCTCCCAGGTGAGCCTGCGCCAGGGAAGGTGTTCCGCTCGGGTTCGTGTTTCACTGCAGGGCGTGGGTGTGGGAGAGCTGAGGGAGGTTAGAGAGAGCAAGAGAGAGCAAGAGAGAGCAGAGACAAGGAGAGAGACGAGGCAGGAGAGCGATTTTTCCACTCACAACACAATGAGTATTCTTCCATTATGAACATTCCAATTTCCATTAACCAATCTAATACAATACACTAATTTCCTAATTTGCATGCAAGCCATAGGAATCACTAAATTCCCGTGTTTTATGGCTTTCTTACCTGTAACCCAGGCTTGGGGCAGGATGTCTGTTGGCTCTTTGGTGTTTGTGGCATTTGGTTTTATCTAAACAAAGGAAGAGAACTCAAACCTTCACATAACTATTTCAGTGTCTGTGTCAAGCACTGCCAACATCTCTATTTCATCTGTTGTTCCAGAACTACTTGCTAGGCACTCATAGGATTTTGATATTCCTCCCCAACACGAGGGGCTGCTCAGAGTTTTGTGTCCCTGGTTTCTTTTGTCACACCAGGGATTGGCTGCTGAAAGTTTTGTGTCCCACCAGGGATTGGTGGCTCAGAGTTTTGTGTCCCTGAGATGTTTCTGTGTCACCAGGGATTGGCTGCTCAGAGTTTTGTGTCCCTGGTTTCTTTTGTCACACCAGGGATTGGCTGCTCAGTTTTGTGAACCTGGAATGTTTTTGTCACACCAGGGATTGGTGGCTCAAGGTTTGGCAGCTGAAGGCTTTGGTGTCCCCAGAGTTTGGTGGCCTGGGGGTTCTGTGACCCAGGTGTTGGTGGCCCCAGGGTTTAGTTTCCCTTGGTTTTGGCGACCTGGGATTTGGTAACCATGGATTTCTTAGCCCCAGGTTTGGTGGCACCAGAGTTTATTGGTCCAAGGGTTTGGTGACCTCGGGTTTGGTGCCCCCAGGGGTCAGGGTGCAGAGTTTGGTCGCTCCAGGGGTTTGGTGACCCTGGTTTGGTGACCCAAGGGTTCAGGGGTGCAGAGTTTGGTGACCCTGGATTTGGTGACCCATGATTTGGTGCCCCCAGGGTTCAGGGATCAGAGTTTGGTGGCTCCAGGGGTTTGGTGACCCCGGGTTTGGTGACCCTGGGTTTGGTGACCCTGGGTTTGGTGACCTGGGGTTCAGGGGCTCAGAGTTTGGTGGCTCTGGGTTTGGTGACCCCGGTTTGGTGATCTCAGGGTTCAGGGATCAGAGTTTGGTGGCTCTGAGGTTTGGTGACCCCGGGTTTGGTGCCCCCAGGGTTCAGGATCAGAGTTTGGTGGCTCCAGGGGTTTGGTGACCCTGGTTTGGTGACCTGGGTTGGACTCCCTGTGGTGGGGCTTGCTAGGCGTGCCGGGTCAGGCGTCCCGGGGTGTCGGGGGCACCCGGGGGTGGTCCTGGGGGTGCCGGGGTCCTGGGGTGCCGCTGCCCCCGGGCGGGCTGAGCCGCTCCGCTGCCGCCGCAGCACGAGGCCAAGATCCGCTCGCTGACCGAGTACGCGCAGAGCCTGGAGCTGCGCAAGCGGCACCTGAGGAGGCGCACGACGCGCTCGGGGAGGAAGCTGGCGCGGCTGCAGGCGCAGAGGTGGGGCTGGGGCTCGGGGTGGGTCTGGGGGCTCGGGGAGTCTGGGGCTCGGGGAGGAGCTGGCGCGGCTGCAGGCGCAGGGTGGGGCTGGGGCCTCGGGGTGGAGTCTGGGGGCTCGGGAGGAGCTGGCGCAGCTGCAGGCGCAGGGTGGGTCTGGGGCTCAGGGGGCTCAGGGGGCCTGGGGTGGGTCTGGGGGCTCGGGGGAGCAGGGTCTGGCACGGCTGCAGGCGCAGGGGTGGGGCTCGGGGGCTTGGGGCGCGGGGGGCTCGGGGGCACGGGGAGTCTAGGGGCACGGGGGCCTGGGACAGTGGAGGAGCATGAGGGTCTGGGAGCACGGGGGAGTCTAGGGGCATGGGGGCTCCAAGGAATGGGGGAGAATGGAGGGTCCGGGGGCACAGGGGGTTGGGTGGGGTTGGGGGGCTCAGGGGGTGGGGCTCAGGGGCTGGGTGCAGTACAGGGGGCTCCAGGAGGGCTCAGGGGGCTCAGGGGCTCAGGGGGCTCCAGGGGTGAGGGGTCCGCGTCCCGCAGAGGCCGCCCAGGGCGCGGCTCCGGAAGCAGCGGAGCCGGACGAGAGCCGGGACAACGGACGAGGTCAAGGTGAGGGCAGAGGGGCAGCGCCCGGGGGCTCTGCCGGGGTGGGGGATCTGAGGGGGATTTGGGGGGCTCTGCAGGGTGGAGGGGATCTGGGGGGCTCTGGGGAGATTTGGGGGGCTCTGGGGGATCTGGGGGATTTGGGGGCCTCTGGGGGCTCTGGGGGCTCTGGGGGATCTGGGGGCTCTGGGAGGCTCTGGGGGATTGGGGGCTCTGGGGGCTCTGGGGCTCTGGGGGCTCTCAGGGTGTGAGATGTGCTCGAGGGGGTGCCGGGGGCTGAGCGTGTTGAAGTGTCTGCGAGGCTGGGGGTGTGGGGTGGGGTCCCCGGGGATTTTGGGGTGCCGGTGCCCGGCTGAGACACTGTGTGTGTGTCTGTCCGTCCGTCTGTCCGTGTGTCTGTCCGTCCGTGTGTCCGTCTGTCCGTCTGTCCGTCCGTGTGTCCGTCTGTCTGTCTGTCCGTGTGTGTGTCCGTCCGTCCGTGTGTCCGTGTGTCCGTCCGTCCGCTCTGTCCGTGTGTCCGTCTGTCCGATGTGTCCATCCGTCCGTCTGTCTGTCCGTCCGGTCTGTCCGATCCGTCCGTGTCCGTCTGTCCGTGTGTCCGTCTGTCTGTCTGTCCAGTATGTCCGTCCGTGTGTCCGTGTGTCCATCCATCCGTCTGTCCGTCCGTCCGTGTGTCCGTGTGTCCAGTCCGTCTGTGTGTCCGTCTTGTCCGTGTGTCCATCCGTCCGTCTTGTCCTGTCCGTCCGTCCGTCTGTCCGTGTGTCCATCCGTCCGTCTGTCCGTCCGTGTGTCCGTGTGTCCGTCTGTCCATCCGCTCTGTCCGTGTGTCCGTGTGTCCGTCCGTCCAGTGTGTCCGATCTGTCCGTCCGTCCGTCCGTGTGTCCGTGTGTCCGTCCGTCCGTCCGTGTGTCCGTGTGTCCGGCAGGCGGCGCTGGAGCTGCAGCTCGAGTCGCAGCGCGAGGCTCAGCACAAGCAGCTGGCGCGGCTGCGGGACGAGGTCAACGAGCGGCAGAAAACGATCGACGAGCTGCGGGAGTGAGCGACCCCCGACCCCCGACCTCTGACCCCGCCATGACCCCGCCATGGCCCCACCATGACTCCTGACCCCTGCCTGACCCCTGACCCCAAACCTGACCTGTCTCGTCCATCCGTCCGTCTGTCCATTCCCTGACCCCATGTCCGTGTGTCCATCCATTCCTGAGCCGTGTCTGTATGTCCCTGTCCCGTGTCCGTGTGTCCATCCTGAGGTGTCCGTGTGTCCATCCCTGTCCCGTGTCCGTGTGTCCCTGTCCGTGTCCCGTGTCCGTGTGTCGGTCCCTGAGCTGTCCGTGTGTCCGTCCATCCCTGAGCTGTCCGTGTGTCGGTCCCTGAAGCTGTCCGTGTGTGTCCGTCCCTGTCCCGTGTCCGTGTGTCCGTCCGTCCCTGAGCTGTCCGTGTGTCCGTCCGCAGCCAGAAGCAGAAGCTGGGCTGGAGCTGCAGCGGCTGCAGAGGCGGAGCACAGGCGCTGAGGGAGGAGCGCGCCAAGCGGCGCGGCTGCAGGAGACTGACGTGAGACCTCGGGACCCCAGGACCCCAGGCACCCCTGCCCAGCCCAGGGACCCCAGGACCCCCAGGACCCCTGCCCAGCCCGGGACCCCGCCCGCCCTGGGACCCCGCCCAGCCCAGGGATACCCCAGGATTCCCCGGGACCCCGCCCGCCCTGGATACCCCTGGGACCCCAACCCAACCCCAGGGGCTCCCCAGACCCCAACGCAACCCCCAGGATTCCCCGGGACCCCAGCCCAGCCCTGGGATTCCCCGGGACCCCAACCCCAATTCCCAGAGGCCACCAGGGACTCACCACAGGACCCAGCCCCATCCCCATCCCCCAGGACCCCCAAACGCCAGGAGCCACCCTTGGGACCCCAAACGTGACCCCAGAGCCCCCAGGACTCCCGGGCACTCCCCAACCTTCCAGTGACCCCCAACCTTAGGGTGCTCCTTGCAAGGACTCCTCCATTCTTTGGGCGCCCCCAAGCTTGAAGTGACCCCCAGCTCCAGGGTGCCCCCCTCCTTGTATCGCCCCTCCAATCTTGGGTTGCCCTCCCCAAGCCCAGGGTGCCCCCTGGACTGAGCCCCTAACTTTGGGGTCCCTGCCCCCAGGCTCCTCTACGAGCGCCACGAACAATCCAAGCAGGACCTCAAGGGGCTGGAGGAGACCGTGGTAGGTGGGGGGCCTGGGGGAGCTCAGGGAGTCTGGGGGTCTGGGGGTCCCCGTGCACCCCTCACCCCCGCCCCCAGGCCCGTGAACTCCAGACCCTCCACAACCTGCGCAAGCTGTTTGTTCAAGACGTCACGACTCGAGTCAAGAAAGTGAGAGGGGAAAAAGGGGACAATGGGGGAGAGAGATTGGGGTACGGGGGGGCAAACGGGGGCTGAAAGTGGGGTACAGGGAGAGGGTGGGGAGGGGAGGGGAGGAGGGGAGGGAGGGGAGGGGAGGAGGGGAGGAGGGAGGGGAGGGAGGGAAGGGAAGGGAAGGGAAGGAAGGGAAGGGAAGGGAAGGGAAGGGAAGGGAAGGGAAGGGAAGGAAGGAAGGGAAGGGAAGGGAAGGAAGGGAAGGGAAGGGAAGGGAAGGGAAGGGAAGGGAGGAGGGAAGGAAGGGAAGGGAAGGGAAGGAGGGGAGGGAGGGGAGGAGGAGGGAAGGGAAGGGAAGGAGGGTCCCGGGGGCGCTGCCTCTGACAGGGTCCCAGCGCCCCAGAGCGCAGAGCTGGAACCCGAGGACAGTGGGGGCTCCACTCCCAGAAGCAGAAGATTTCCTTTCTTGAGAACAACCTGGAGCAGCTTACAAAAGTTCACAAACAGGTGCGCGGGGGGCACGGGGGGACAGGGGTCCTGACCCCACCCCCAGCTCGGCAGCCTCCCTCGCCTTCCTGGTGCCCCCAGCGACCCTGTCCCTCCTGCCCCATCCCGGGTGCCCCCTGCACCCCCCACATCCCGGGGTGCCCCTGCACCCCCCATCCCGGGTGACTCCCGCCCCCTCCGCTGAGGGGCTCTGTTGCCCCCTCCCTGCTGATCTCTGGGTGTCTCTGGGAGCCCTCCCAGACACTCCTGGGGCGCCGGGACCCCACCCAGGCACCGGGACCCCAAACAGACACTCCTGGGGGCACTGGGACCCCCACCCAGGCACCGGGACCCCAAACAGACACTCCTGGGGATACTGGGACCCTACCCACCCGGGTGATGGTGGGAGGGGCTCCCGGTGCCGGTGAGGTCCCGGTGGGTCCCGGTTCGCGGTCCCGGTTCCCGGTCCCGGTGGGTCCCGGTCTCTGGTCCCGGCGGGTCCCGGTTCGCGGTCCCGGTTCGCGGTCCCGGTGGGTCCCGGTGCCGGTGCCGGTACTGACGTGCCGCACAGCTGGTCCGTGACAATGCAGACCTGCGCTGCGAGCCCCGGGCGGGTCGCTGCAGGTTCGGGGTCCCGGTTCGCGGTCCCGGTGGGTCCCGGTGGTTCCCGGTGGGTCCCGGTGCCGGTGCCGGTACTGACGTGCCGCACAGCTGGTCCGTGACAATGCAGACCTGCGCTGCGAGCCCCGGGGCGGGGCGGGGCGGGTCGCTGCAGGCTCGGGGGTCCCGGTTGCCGGTCCCGGCGCGGTCCCGGTTCGCGGCCCCGGTGGGTCCCGGTTCGCGGTCCCGGCGCGGTCCCGGTTCGCGGTGCCGGTTCCCGGTGCCGGTGCCGGCTACTGACGTGCCGCACAGCTGGTCCGTGACAATGCAGACCTGCGCTGCGAGCCCGGGCGGGTTCGGGGTCCCGGTTCCCGGTGCCAGTGGGTCCCGGTCTCTGGTCCCGGTGGGTCCCGGTCTCCGGTCCCGGTTCCCGGTGCCGGTGGGTCCCGGTGCCGGTGCCGGTACTGACGTGCCGCACAGCTGGTCCGTGACAATGCAGACCTGCGCTGCGAGCCCGGGGCGGGTTCGGGGTCCCGGTTCGCGGTCCCGGCGGGTCCCGGTTCCCGGTGCCGGTGCCGGTACTGACGCGCCGCACAGCTGGTCCGTGACAATGCAGACCTGCGCTGCGAGCTTCCGAAGCTGGAGAAGCGGCTGCGCGCTACGGCTGGGCGAGTGCAGGCCCTGGAAGGGGCGCTGAGGGCGGCCAAGGAGGGCGCGCGCGGCTCGACAAGCGCCGCTACCAGCAGGAGGTGGAGCGGATCCGCGAGGCCGTGCGGGCCCGCGGGGCGCGGCGGGGACCCGGAGCGCACATCGGTACCGGCACCGGCGGCGGGGCGCGAGGGGACCGGGACACGGGGTACAGGAACGCGGGGGTACAGGGACACGGAGGGTATCGCGACAGAGCAAACACCGGGACAGAGCAAAACACCGGGACACGGGGGTACAGGGACATGGGGGTACCGGATACGGGGGTACCGGGACATGGGGCGAACAGGACAGAGCAAACACCGGGACACGGGGGTACCGGGATACGGGAGTACAGGGACACAGGGGGTATCGCGACAGAGCAAACACCGGGACAGCAAACACCGGGACACGGGGTCACAGGGACACGGGGCTGTGGGGGTGGATTGGCACAGGTGCAGGGCACCTGAACGGGGGTGTGGGGGTGCGGGCACACGGGGGCACAGCGTGGAGTGGAAGCGGGTGCGGGGGGCACGGGGGCGCAGGGGGGCACAGGGGGCGCAGGGGAGGCACGGGGGCGCAGGGGGCCGCCATCCCACGGTGTGGGATGCGGGGGGATGCTGGGGCTGGCACCCTGCAAGGCCGAGGGTCGGGCCCTGGGGTGTCCCAGGCTCGGGGGTGTCTCAGACACGGGGGGCTCCGGGGTGTCCTGGGGTGTCTCAGGCTCGGGGGTGTCCCGGGGTGTCCCATTCTCTCAGGGGGGCTCCAGGGGTGTCCGAGGCTCTTGAGGCTCCCGGGGTCTCAGACACGGGGGGCTCCCGGGGTGTCCCATTCTCTGGGAGGCTCTCGGGGTGTCCCATTCTCTGGGGTGTCCCGGGGTGTCCCCAGGCTCAGGGGGCTCCGGGGTGTTCTCAGACTCAGGGGGCTCCCGGGGTGTCCCAGGGTGCCGCGTGCCGGCCGGCGCCCTGACCCCCTGTGCCCCCAGCCAAGCCGGTGCGGCCGGGCCAGCGCCGTCACCCACCGGGCTGAGCTACACCAACAGCCTGTTCCAGGGGTACCCTGGGGGCGCCCTGCCCGGCCCCCACGGCCTGTGAGTGGGGAGGGGGCGCGGGGGCGGGGAGAGGCGATGGGGAGGAAGGAGGCGCAGGGGCGCGGGGGGATGGGGGGTGCATGGGGGTTCTCTGGGAAGGGGGCGGGCTCAGGTTTGGGGGCTGCAGGGGGCAGGGCAGAGCCCAGGGGTCTCACGGTCTCTGTGCCCCTCCCCTCCCCACGCTCCCCCCAGCTTTGCCAGCGGCCCCCACGCTCTCCAGCAGCCCCGGACTCGTACCAGCAGCTCAACGTGGATAATGGTGAGGGGGCCTGGGGGTCCCCGGATTTGGGGGGCCTGGGGGTCCCCGGATTTGGGGTGGTGTCACCGGGGAGGGTGTCTCCAGTTTTGGGGGTCCTGGGGGTGTCCCCAGTTTTGCTGGTACTGCCATGAGGGGTGTCCCCAATTTTGGGGTGGTGCCATCGCGGAGTGTCCCCAATTTTGGGGTGCTGTCACCGGGGTGTTCCCAATTTTGGGGTGCTGCCATGGAGGGTGTCCCCAATTTTGGGGTGGTGTCACCGGGGGCGTCCCCTGTTTTGGGTGGTGCCATCGGGGGTTGTCCCCAATTTTGGGGTGCTGTCACAGAGGGTGTCCCCAGTTTTGGGGGTGGTGTCCCCAGTTTTGGGGTGCTGCCAGGGCGGGGTGGGGTGTCCCCAAACTGGAGCTGCTGCTCTTCCTTGCAGGGAACGTGACAGACATCAACGACAACAGGTGAGGGGGACCTGGGGAGGTCGGTTTGGGGGGCTGGGGGGTGTGGATTTGGGGGGCTGTGGTGGTTTGAGGGGTGTGTCTGTTTGGGGGCTGTGTCGGTTTGGGGGGTTTCTGAGGGTGTGTCGGTTTGGAGGGGATTGGGGGCTGTGTCGGTTTGGAGGTCCCCTGACCCCCCTGCCCCCCAGGAGTGACCTGTCCTGCGCCTGCAGGCCGAGGAGGCGGCCAAGCTCTTCCCGCTGCGCCAGGAGACGGCGGCCAGTTAATGCCCAGGTACGGGACCCCGGGACCCCCAGTTAATGCCCAGTACGGGACCCCGGGACCCCCGGGACCCCAGTTAATGCCCAGGTACGGGACCCCCAGGACCCGTCCCCTTCTCAGGGACCCCAGGGGATCCCCGACATCTCCCCGCCCCCTGGGTGCCCCCGGCCCTCCCTGTCCCTCGGATGCTCCCAAATCCCTGCGGGGTCTGGGGTCCCTTCTCTGATCTCTGCAGGGTCTGGGGTCCCCCTCCCAATCCCTGCAGGGTCCGGGGTCCCTCCTCTGATCCCTGGGGGTCTGGGGTCCCTCTCGATCTCTCCGGGGTCTGGGGTTCCCCCTCAATCCCTGCAGGATTTGGGGTCCCCCTCAATCTCTGCAGGGTCTGGGAGTCCCCCATCCCGAGGTCGCTCACCCCCGCGTGTCCCCAGGTCCCCGGCCCGGCTCCGCCCCGCATGTCCCGGTGTCACCCGTGTCCTGTGCTCAGTGCCACGCTCGCTCCGCGCCGAGGGCCCCCACCAGGACCCCCGGACCCCCAGTATCGATCCAGGGGTCCCCGGCAGTGTGAGGCAGGGCCGGGGGTCCCCGAGCTGCCTTAGCGCGGACCTGGAGAATGTCCCTCCCCACCCGGCCCGGCCCCACTGCGGAGGTGCAGCCCCCTCCCGCACCCCGGGCCCCTCGCTGGCATCTCGGCTGCGCCCCCTCCCCCACGGGGCCGTTCTGGCGGGAGGGGTCCCGTCGCCCGCCCGCCCCCAGCGCTGCATGTCCGCCCATCGCGTCGGAGGCGAAATAAAGCTGGAGATGCTGAGAGGAGTCTGGGAGACACTGGGGGCACTGGGGGGCTGGGAGGAGCTGGCTGGAGCATCTCCCAGTGGGATGATGGAATTTTATCAGTCATGCCCTGGGACTGAATGGCCCTGAACAGGAGATATCTCCTGGAGGGAGGATGGGCTGTGGGAAGATAAAGATGATTGTCCAGCTGGTTTTAACACCTGGCCCATTAACAGGAGATATTCCCGCAGAGAGAAGGATCACTGCCACGCCCTGTTTCTAACAATGGCCCATTAACAGGAGATATTCCCAAAGCAATAAGAATCACTGCTCACCCTGTTTTTAACAATGGCCCATTAACAGGAGATATTCCCAAAGCAATAAGAATCACTGCTCACCCAGTTTTTAACAATGGCCCGTTAACAGGAGATATCCCCAGAGAGATAAAGATCACTGCCACACCCTGTTTCTAACAATGGCCCATTAACAGGAGATATTCCCACAGAGATAAGAATCACTGCTCACCCGGTTTTTAACAACGGCCCATTAACAGGAGATATTTCCTGGAGGGAGGGATGGGCTGTGGAAAGATAAAGATGATTGCCCCAGCTGGTTAAAGATGGCCCATTAGCAGGGAATATGTGCCAGGAGATCAGGGTCACTGCCCCACCGGTTTTTAACACCTGGCCCATTAACAGCAGATATATCCACGCAGAGATCAGGGTCGCTGCCCCAATGGTTTAACAGATAATCACAGAATTCACATTTCTGGCCACACCCTGTGTCACAGCACCACCCCAGAGCAGACCCACACCCCACGGCTCACCTGGAACTGCAGGTGTGCAGCAGCTCCAGCCCCACCTGGGATTGGTTCCGGTCCCGACCCGTCCCGGGCCAGGGCTGGGATTGTCCCCACGGCAGATCCGCCCACCGAGCCACGGACAGACAGACAGACAGACAGACAGGCAGACATTGCTGCAGGAGCGGGGCCAGAACATTCCTGAGTGCGGGGACACACCGGGGCACACCTGGAGACACTCAGGGCACACCTGGAGGCACCCGAGGCACACCTGGAGACACCCAGGGCACATGTGGAACTACCCGGGGCACACCTGGAGACACTCAGGGCACACCTGGAGGCACCCGAGGCACACCTGGAGACACCCAGGGCACATGTGGAACTACCCGGGCACACCTGGAGACACCTGGGCACACCTGGAGATACCCAGGGCACACCTGGAGACACCGGGCACACCTGGAGACACCGGGGCACACATGGAGACACCCGGGGCACACCTGGAGATACCCTGGGCACACCTGGAGACACCCAGGGCACACCTGGAGATACCCAGGGCACACCTGGAGACACCCAGGGCACACCTGGAGACACCCGGGGCACACCTGGAGATACCTGGGCACACCTGGAGACACCCAGGGCACACCTGGAGACACCTGGGGCACACCTGGAGACACCCAGGGCAGCATCCAGACCTGTGGGGTCACAAATGTCCTCTATGCACATCACGCATGTCCCGTCAGTGCCACACGTGTCCCTGTTGGGATCACACGTGTCCCTGTCACGTGTCCGGGTCACGTGTCCCTGTCACGTGTTCCTGGCGGTTCCCACGCCCCTGCCCGTGCCTCTGGCGCCCCTAGCGGCCGAAAGTGGCCCGGCAGCGCCCAGCCCCGCCCAGCTGCGGGCGCCACTTCCGGCTTCCGGCGCCGCGCGGGGAGCGGGCGGAAGTGGCGGCGGAAGCGGAGTAGCGGCGGAAGCGGCGGCGGAAGCGGAAGCAGGGGCGGAAGCGGCAGCGGCGGCCATGGCGGCGGCGGCAGCGGCGGGTCCGATGCAGCGGCCCCGGCCCGGCGCCGCCCGCACCAAGAAGAAGCAGAAGCGCTTCGTGCCGCAGCGCGTGAAGCTCCGCGGGCCGCGGACCCTCTGCTGGCGGTGCTGGGCTGGGGGTCACGCACCAGGTCAGGAGCCGCCACCGGGACCCGCCCCATCCCCGGGACCCCATGTCCCCTCCCCGCCTCTCCGGGCCCGTCCGTGTTCTCCCGCATCGCCGTGCCCCTCCCGGGATCCCGTGTCCCCCTCCTGGCCCCGTTATCCCCGGTTCCCTGTTATCCCCCGTTATCCCCGTTATCCCCGGGACCCCGGGACCCCCGGGCTTTGGGGTCTCCCAGGCCGGTCCCAACGCGCCCTCCGCAGATCAACGAGCTGAGCCAGGTGCCGCTGCCCGTGATGCTGCTGCCCGACGACTTCAAAGCCAGCTCCAAAATCAAGGTCAACAACCACCTGTTCAACAGGTGAGCGGCACTGGGGGGTGGGACAGCGCGGGACACCCCAAAACTCACGGACCCCCAAAACCTCAGGGAGAACCTGCCCAGCCACTTCAAGTTCAAGGAGTACTGCCCGCAGGTGTTCAGGAACCTGCGCGAGCGCTTCGGCGTGGACGACCAGGATTTGCAGGTGCGTGCTCGGGGCGGCGGGGCCTGCGGGCGGCCCCGGGCTCCTGTCACCGCTGCCCCGCGCAGGTGTCCCTGGCGCCGCAGCCCCGCGCTGGGCCGGCGGCCGCCGCCTGCTGCTCTCGGCGGATCGCGCGCTGGTGCTGAAGGAGCTGTCCAGCGAGGGCGTGGCCGACGTGCACGGGCTGCTGTCCCACTACCACCAGGTGCGGCTGGGCGGTGTCACCTGTGTGTCCCTGTGTCACCTGTGTGTCACCTGTGTCACCTCTGTGTCACCTGTGTGTCCCTGTGTCACCTGTGTCACCTGTGTGTGTCCCTGTGTGTGTCCCACTACCACCAGGTGCGGCTGGGCGGTGTCACCTCTGTGTGTCCCTGTGTCACCTGTGTGTGTCACCTGTGTCACCTCTGTGCTCCACAGTGTCACCTGTGTGTCCCTGTGTCACCTGTGTGTGTCACCTGTGTGTGTCACCTGTGTGTGTCACCTGTGTGTGTCCCTGTGTCACCTGTGTGTGTCACCTGTGTGTGTCCCACTACCACCAGGTGCGGCTGGGCGGTGTCACCTCTGTGTCCCTGTGTCACCTGTGTGTCACCTGTGTCACCTGTGTGTGTCACCTGTGTGTGTCACCTGTGTGTCACCTGTGTGTCACCTGTGTGTCACCTGTGTGTTACCCTGTGTGTGTGTCACCTGTGTGTCCCTGTGTCACCTGTGTGTGTCACCTGTGTGTGTCACCTGTGTGTCACCTGTGTGTCACCTGTGTGTGTCACCTGTGTGTCCCTGTGTCACCTGTGTGTCCCTGTGTCATCTGTGTGTGTCCCTGTGTGTGTCCCACTACCACCAGGTGCGGCTGGGGCGGTGTCACCTCTGTGTCACCTATGTCACCTGTGTGTCACCTGTGTGTGTCCCTGTGGCACCTGTGTGTCCCTGTGTCACCTATGTGTGTCCCTGTGTCACCTCTGTATGTGTCACCTGTGTGTGTCATCTGTGTGTGTCCCTAGTGTCACCTCTGTGTTCTACAGAGTCACCTGTGTGTGTCCCTGTGTCACATGTGTGTGTCCCACTACCACCAGGTGCGGCTGGGCGGTGTCACCTCTGTGTCACCTGTGTCACCTGTGTGTGTCACCTGTGTGTGTCACCTGTGTGTGTCACCTGTGTTGTCCCTGTGTCACCTGTGTGTGTCCCTGTGTCACCTGTGTGTGTCACCTGGGTGTCACCTGTGTGTGTCACCTGTGTGTCCTTGTGTCACCTGTGTGTGTCCCACTACCACCAGGTGCGGCTGAGCGGTGTCACCTCTGTGTCACCTGTGTCACCTGTGTGTCACCTGTGTCACCTGTGTGTGTCACCTGTGTGTCCCTGTGTCACCTCTGTGCTCCACAGTGTCACCTGTGTGTCCCTGTGTCATCTGTGTGTCCCTGTGTCCCTCTGTCCCTGTCCCTAGTACGTGGTACAGTGTCCCTGTGTCCCCAGCACAGCTGTGTCCCTCTGTCCCCATGTCCCCATGTCCCCATGTCCCTGTCCCTGTCCCCAGTACGTGGTGCAGTGTCCCCATGTCCCCATATCCCCCTGTCCCCCAGTACGTGGTGCAGTGTCCCTGTGTCCCCATGTCCCCATGTCCCCATGTCCCCAGCACAGCAGTGTCCCTCTGTCCCCATGTCTCCATGTCCCTGTCCCTGTCCCCAGTACGTGGTGCAGTGTCCCTCTGTCCCTGTGTCCCTCTGTCCCCAGCACAGCAGTGTCCCCATGTCCCCGTGTCCCCCCAGTACGTGGTGCAGTGTCCCCATGTCCCCATGACCCTGTCCCTGTCCCCAGCACAGCAGTGTCCCCATGTCCCTGTCCCTGTCCTGTCCCCAGTACGTGGTGCAGTGTCCCCATATCTCCATGTCCCATGTCCCATGTCCCTGTCCCCAGCACAGCAGTGTCCCCATGTCCCTGTCCCTGTCCTGTCCCCAGTACGTGGTGCAGTGTCCCCATGTCCCTGTCCTGTCCCCAGTACGTGGTGCAGTGTCCCATGTCCCCATGTCCCCATGTCCCATGTCCCTGTCCCCAGCACAGCAGTGTCCCCATGTCCCTGTCCCTGTCCTGTCCCGTCCCCAGTACGTGGTGCAGTGTCCCCATATCTCCATGTCCCCATGTCCCTGTCCTGTCTCCAGTACGTGGTGCAGTGTCCCCATGTCCCCAGCACAGCAGTGTCCCCATGTCCCCAGTACGTGGTGCAGTGTCCCCATGTCCCCATGTCTCTCTGTCCCCAGTACGTGGTGCAGTGTCCCCATGTCCCCGTGTCTCTCTGTCCCCAGTACGTGGTGCAGTGTCCCCATATCTCCATGTCCCCATGTCCCCATGTCCCCATGTCCCCATGTCCCCAGCACAGCAGTGTCCCCATGTCCCCATGTCCCCATGTCCCCATGTCCCCAGTACGTGGTGCAGTGTCCCTCTGTCCCCATGTCCCCATGTCCCCGTGTCTCTCTGTCCCCAGTACGTGGTGCAGTGTCCCATGTCCCCATGTCCCCAGTACGTGGTGCAGTGTCCCCATGTCCCCAGCACAGCAGTGTCCCCATGTCCCCATGTCCCCTGTCCCCAGTACGTGGTGCAGTGTCCCCATGTCCCCATGTCCCCAGCACAGCAGTGTCCCCATGTCCCCGTGTCCCCCCAGCACAGCAGTGTCCCATGTCCCCGTGTCCCCATGTCCCCAGTACGTGGTGCAGTGCCACGGGCAGACGCTGCTGCCGCGCTCCTGGGCATGTACCGGGTCAGCGTGGACAGCGGGACACGTACCTGCTGGTGATGAGGAACCTGTTCAGCCACCGCCTGCCCGTGCACAGGAAGTACGACCTGAAGGTACTGGGGTGTCCCCACCCCGCTCCGGCCGGGGACAGCCTCCCCTGAGCCTGTCACCTCTGCTCCCCAGGGCTCCCTCGTGGACAGAGAGGCCAGTGACAAGGAGAAGGTATGGCAGGAGCCCCACACCTGGGGCTGGGGTCGGCAGGGCTCAGTTTTCCTCCCCAATAATGACAATTGTTATACATTAATGATTTATAATAATTATTATGACAGTGTCATAGTAATGTCCCACATCCCCAGAAGGGCTCGTTCCCTGAGGAGGGGCTCACCTGTGACCCCACAGGTACAACCTGGGGGTCCCACAGCCCTGGGGTGCCCCCACCAGCTCAGGGGTGTTTTGGGGGCTGCCCCCACCATCCTCCCCAGGGCAAGGAGCTGCCCACGCTGAAGGACGTGGATTTCCTCAACAAAATAATAATTATTATGACAGTGTTACATTAATGACCTGTCCCCATCCCCCAGAAGGACTCCTTCCCTGAGGAGGGGCTCACCTGTGACCCCACAGCCTTGGGGTGCCCCCACCAGCTCAGGGGTGTTCTGGGGGCTGCCCCCACCATCCTCCCCAGGGCAAGGAGCTGCCCACGCTGAAGGACGTGGATTTCCTCAACAAAAACGAGAAGGTGTTTGTGGGAGAGGAGCAGCAGCGAGAGTTCATGGACAAGCTCAAGCGGGATGTGGAGGTGGGAGCTGGGGGCTGCACCCCAGGGAGCCTCTGAGGGGGCTGCTCTCCCCCTCAGCCACGGGAGTGGCCCCACCCCAAATGACCCTTTGTTTGGGCATCCCTGTGCCCAGAGTTTGAGGGTTTGGGGAGACCCCTCTGTTCCCAGGGTTTGGGGTTTGGGGGGTTCTCCTGGGGCCATGGAGTGGCCCCCACCCCAAATTACCCTTTGTTTGGCCTCCTGTGCCCAGGATTTGAGGGTTTGGGGAGACCCTTCCATTCCCAGAGTTTGGGGGCAAACCCCTCTGTGCCCAGAGTTTGAGGGATTGGGGAGACCCCTCCATTCCCAGGGTTTTGAGGGGAGACCCCCTGTGCCCAGGATTTGAGGGTTTGGGGGAGACTCCTCTATTCCCAGAGTTTGAGGGTTTGGGGAGACCCCTCCATTCCCAGGGTTTTGAGGGAGACCCCTGTGCCCAGGATTTGAGGGTTTGGGGGAGACCCTCTGTGCCCAGAGTTTGAGGATTTGGGGAGACCCTCTGTTGCCAGGGTTTGGGGGTTTGGGGGTTCTTCCCACCCCTAATCACCCCTTGGTTGTCCCCCAGCTTTGAGAATCCGAGTGGTTTTTGGGGATCACGTCCAGTATTTGATGGTTGTGGGGGTCTCAGTGTCCTGGCTCTGGGGGTTTGGGGGCCATGCCCGGGCTCTGGGGGTTTGGGGGCCATGCCCGGGCTCTGGGGGTTTGGGGGCCATGCCCGGGCTCTGGGGGTTTTGGGGTGAAACCCCAAGGCTTTTGGCATGCCCCCCAATTGCTGCCGTTTCCCCCAGTTCCTGGTGCAGCAGAAGCTGATGGACTACAGCCTGCTGCTGGGCATCCACGAGGTGGAGGCGGGCGAGCAGGAGGAGGAGGAGGAGCTGGAGGAAGAAGAGCTCGGGGGGCGATGAGGGGGCTGGGGGTCCCTACGGCACCTCCCCGAGGGGCTGGGGGGCTCCTCAACTCCTACCGGCCCCTGGGCTCGGCGAGTTCGACCCCTGTGTGGACGTGTACAGCGCTGCGCGGGGCCGAGGGTGAGCGGGTCGGGGGATTGGGGGGGCAGGGGAACTGGGGGTGCAGGGGGATCCGGGGTGCAGGCAGCGCTGAGCCCCCGGCTGTGCCCCCAGGAGCCCCCAGACGGGAGGTGTACTTCATGGGGCTGATCGATGTCCTCACCCAGTACGACGCCCGCAAGAAGAGCGGCGCACGCGTGCCAAGACCGTGAAACACGGGGTGAGGGGCGGCGCGTGGGGGCTTGGGGAGGGGGACTGAAATGGGGAGGGGCTTCAGGATGGGGAGGGGCTTAGGGGATGGGGGTGACTGAAATGGGGAGGGGTGGCTGAAATGGGGAGGGCTTCGGGGATGGGGGTGACTGAAATGGGGAGGGGCTTCGGGATGGGGAGGGGCTGAAATGGGGAGGGGCTTCGGGATGGGGAGGGGCTGAAATGGGAGGGGCTTCGGGATGGGGAGGGTGGCTGAAATGGGGAGGGGTGACTGAAATGGGAGAGGGCTTCTGGAATGGGGAGGGGCTTCTGGAATGGGGAGGGGCTCCCTGAAATGGGGAGGGCTTCGGGATGGGGAGGGTGGCTGAAATGGGGAGGGGTGACTGAAATGGGGAGGGGTGACTGAAATGGGGAGGGGCTCCCTGAAATGGGGAGGAGTGGCTGAAATGGGGAGGGTCTTCTGAAATGGGGAGACTGAAATGGGGAGGGGCTTCTGGGATGGGGAGGGGCTCCTGGGATGGGGTGTGAGGGTGTTGTGGGGGTGTCAAGTGGGGGTACCTGGAGCCGGGGCTCTGTTTTGGGGTGCCCCTGAGGGTGTAGGGGGCACAGCTCTGTTTTGGGGTGTCACTGGGGACACAGCTCAGTGTCGGGGTGTTGTGGGGGTGTCGGGGGGCACAGCTCAGTTTCGGGGTGTCGGGGACACAGCTCAGTGTTGGGGTGCCCTGGCAGTGCCGGGGCACAGCTCAGTTTCGGGTGCCGGGGGCACAGCTCAGTCTCGGGGCGCCCCAGGCCGGAGCCGAGATCTCCACCGTGCACCCCGAGCAGTACGCCAAGCGCTTCCTGGACTTCATCACCAACATCTTCCGCCTGAGGGGCCCGGCCCCCACGGACCACCCCGGGTGCTGCCCCCGCAGCCCCCACCCCGCCGTGGGGTGTCGCTGTTCACGTGCCTTAACTTTATGTCGGGGGTCTGGGGGGTCAGGGGCGCCCCCACCCCGCACAGGGGCTCTGGGACCCTCCTGCTCCCCCAAAGCTGGGGGGTCAAACACTACTTGCCCCAGGGAGGGGGGGTGAAGGGGTGCAGCCCCCTCTTTTCAATGGGGTGGGGGCACACCCTGCTCCCCTCCATGTGGGACCTGCCCCCTTTGCTGCAGCTCCCGGGGGTCCGGGCGGGACCCGGCCCGCTGTGACCCCGGGTGGGCCCACACCCCTCCCCCGTTTGTGGGGCGTGTCGCGGGTCGTGTCCCCCTCCCCACCCCCGTTTTGGGGGCTCCTTGCCCCGCTCCGCACCCCCAGAAATAAATTATTGAACCGCTCCTGAGTCTGCGCCGTTCCCAGGGACCCCGAATTCCCGGGGACCCCGAATTCCCAGGGACCCCTGAATCCCAGCGACCCCGAATTCCCAGGTACCCCAAATTCCCATAGACCCCAAATTCCCAGGGACCCCTGAATTCCCAGGGACCCCAGATTCCCAGCGACCCCCGAATTCCCAGGAACCCCAGATTCCCAGGGACCCTCAAATTCCCAGGGATCCCTGAACTCTCAGGGATCCCCAAATTCCCAGGGACCCTCAAATTCTCAGGAACCCCAAATTCTCAGCGACCCCCGAATTCCCAGGTACTCTGAGTTCCCAGGTACCCCAGATTCCCAGGTACCCCCAAATTCCCATAGACCCCGAATTCCCAGGTACCCCAAATTCCCATAGAGCCCCGAATTCCCAGGTACCCCAAATTCCCATAGAGCCCCGAATTCCCAGGTACCCCAAATTCCCATAGAGCCCCGAATTCCCAGGTACCCCAAATTCCCATGAACCCGCCCGAATTCCCGGCCCGTCGCCCCTGCCAGGCCCCGCCCCTCCTTGGCCCCGCCCTTTCGCGTTGCCATGGCGACGCCCTCTCCCGCCAGCCCCGCGCGCCGTTGCCATGGCGCCGTCCCTCCCCCTCCCCCCCCGTTGCCATGGCGGCCCCGCCCCGCGCGGTCACGTGAGGCGCGCGCGCAGGGCGCCCCCGCCGCCGGACGCGCCCGCGATGCTGCGCCCGCCCGGGCCTGGTGCGTGCGGGACCCCGGAGACCCCGGGACCCCTAGAGACCCCGGGACCCCCGAGGGACCCCCGGCACCGCCCCGCCACCGCCCCGGCACCGCCCTGCCCGCGCCCCCGCCCCGGGCCTGCTGCTGCCTCTGCCGCAGCGACCCCCAGCCCCTCCCGGGACCCCGGAACCCCCGGGATTTATCGGGGCTCACCGACCCCCTCAGCCCCTCCCGGGACCCCCGGAACCCCCGGGCTTTATCGGGGCTCACCGACCCCCTCAGCCCCTCCTCAGGCCTCACCGGGAGCCCTCACGGACCCCGGGCCTCATGGGGACCCCTGGGCCTCATCGGGACCCCTCGGGCCTGTCCTGCCCCCCCGGGCCTGTCCTGCCCCCGGGCCTCATCAGGACCCCCGGGCCTGTCCTGCGCCCCCGGGCCTGTCCTGCCCCCGGGCCTCATCAGGACCCCTCGGGCCTGTCCTGCCCCCGGGCCTGTCCTGCCCCCGGGCCTCATGGGGACCCCCGGGCCTGTCCTGCCCCCGGGCCTGTCCTGCCCCCGGGCCTGTCCTGCCCCCGGGCCTCCATGGGGACCCCCGGGCCTGTCCTGCCCCCCGGGCCTGTCCTGCCCCCCGGGCCTCATGGGGACCCCCAGCTCCCCGGGCCTGTTCATCCCCCGCCCCATTCCCGGCCGCATCCCCCGCCCCCGCATGGAGCCCCGGGAATCTCGGGGATGGGGGGACACGGGGAGGAGGGAGGGAGGAGCAGGGGGTGTTTTACCCCCGATCGGGGGCACCGAGGGCAGGGGTGTTTACCCCGACCCCCGGGGATGCTGAGCGGGTCTGGGGGGCTCTGGGGGAGTGCACTGCCGCTGTTCCTGTGGGGTCACCTGGGGGTCCATGAGCCCCAGGATGGGTTTGGGGGTTTGGGGACCCCTGTGACCCCCCGCACCGTGTGTCCCCCAGCCCCGGGCTCGTGGCTCTGCTGATCCAGCGCTCGCTGCTCGTGTCCCCATGGGCTCTCCAGGTGGGTGTGGGGGCACCGGGCTCTGGGACCCCCGGGCTCTGGGACACCCCCGGGCGTGTGACCCCCTGGGCTGTGTGACCCCCGGGCTGTGTGACCCCCGGGCTGTGTGACCCCCCGGGCTGTGTGACCCTCCCCGGGCTGTGTGACCCTCCCCGGGCTGTGTGACCCCCGGGCTGTGTGGACTCCCCGGCCCTGGCTGTGTGACCCCTGGGCTGTGTGACCCCCCGGGCTGTGTGACCCCGGCCCCGGGCTGTGTGACCCCGGGCTGTGTGACCCCCGGGCCGTGTGACCCCCTGTGTTGTGTGACCCCCGGGCCGTGTGACCCCTCTCTAGGGCCGTGTGACCCCACTCTGCAGAGCCCCTGGTCCTGGGGACCCCTTGGAACATCCCCCTTCACCTGTGGGCCCCCGCCATGGAACACCCCTCGGGCTCTGGGGCCCCCAGGATGGGGAGGGGATGCTGGGGACACCCCAAACTTCGCCCCGCCCTCCCAGGGGTCACGGCGGGGTCACAGCCCCGATTTGGGCAGGTTTAACCCCGGGGTGGCACCTTGGAGGGTGAATGTCCCCAGGAGCCCCTGAGTGCCCTGGCCGGGCTCTGGGCATTTTGGGGGTCCCTTAAACTCAGAGGGTTTGGGGGGTCATGGTTGGACTCTGATTTTGGGGGCGGATTCCCCGGGTTTTGTGGGGTCCATGCCGGGTGTCCGAGGATTTTGGGGGTCTGAGAAGTTTTGGGGTCCATGTCCAGTCTGTGAGAGGTTTTGGGGTCCATGCCCAGTCTCAGAGGATTTTGGGGTCCATGCCCAGTCTGTGAGAGGTTTTGGGGTCCATGCTGAGGCTCTGAGTGGTTTTGGAGTCCATGTGCAGCCTGTGGAAGTTTTTGGGGATCCATGTCCAGTCTATGAGAGATTTTGGGGTCCATGTCCAGTCTCAGAGGATTTTGGGGTCCATGTCCAATCTGTGAGAGGTTTTGGGGTCCATGTCCAATCTGTGAGAGGTTTTGGTGTCCATGCCCAGTCTGTGAGAGGTTTTGGGGTCCATGTCCAGTCTCAGAGGATTTTGGGGTCCATGTCCAATCTGTGAGAGGTTTTGGGGTCCATGTCCAATCTGTGAGAGGTTTTGGGGTCCATGCCCAGTCTCAGAGGATTTTGGGGTCCATGCTGAGGCTCTGAGTGGTTTTTGGAGTCCATGTGCAGCCTGTGAAAGTTTTTGGGGATCCATGTCCAGTCTATGAGAGATTTTGGGGTCCATGCCCAATCTACGGAAGGTTTTGGGGTCCATGTCCAGTCTGTGGGTGCTGGGGGCCTGTGCCCAGTCCCTGGCTGTTTCGGGGTGTCCCCATGCCTGGTCCCTGGCTGTTCGGGGTGTCCCCGGTCCCTGGTTGTTTCGGGGTGCCCGCTCCTCGCCTCTGGCTGTTCTGGGGTGTCCCCAGTCTCTGGCTGTTCCGGTGTCCCCGCTCCCGGTCCCTGCGTGTTCGGGTGTCCCCAGTCTCTGGCTGTTTCGGGGTGTCCCCGGTCCCTGGCTGTTCCGGTGTCCCCTCTCCCGGTCTCTGGCTGTTTTGGGGTCTCCGCTCTCGGTCCCTGCCTGTTCCGGGTGTCCCCGCCCTCCCCGGTCCCTGCCTGTTTTGGGGTGTCCCCGGTCTCTGGCTGTTCCGGTATCCCCGCTCCCGGTCCCTGCCTGTTCCGGGTGTCCCGGCCCCCCGAGCCCGTGCCCGCGCTGTCCCCGCAGTGTCCTTCGTGCTGTCGAGGATGTCGGGCTGCGGCGGCCCGGCCAAGAGCCGGGTGACGGTGCCGAAGCGCGTGTGGGAGTTCGTGACGCGGGAGCGCGCGGCGCGGCTGGCGCTGCTGGCGCAGGAGGCGCGGGTGCGGATCCTGGTGGACGGCGAGACCCCGAGCTGTACGTGCTGCAGCTCTGCGCGACTTCGCGGGGCCGCTGGGCGCCGCCGCGCTCTGCCCGGCGCGCAAGGCGCTCAAGGCGCTGCTCAAGGAGACGGAGAAGGAGCTCAAGAAGCGCAGCCAGCGGCACGGCGAGGCGCTGCCGCCGCGGCCCGAGCCCCCCGCGGGCGCGGCCGGCGCTCCGGGCGACGAGGAGCCGGAGCGGCAGTGCCCGATCTGCCTGGGCGAGATGCGCGGGCCGCGCACGCTGGAGCGCTGCCGGCACTCGTTCTGCGGCGAGTGCATCGCGCGGGCGCTGCAGGTGCGCTCCGCCTGCCCCGTCTGCGGCCGCTTCTACGGGCAGCTGGTGGGCAACCAGCCCCCCGACGGGCGCATGCTGGTCACCCGCGACGCCGCGCTGCCGCTGCCCGGCTACGAGGCGTTCGGCACCATCATCATCCAGTACGTCTTCCCGCCCGGCGTGCAGGGGTGAGTGCGGCCTGCGGGGAGGGGCCCGAGCCCCCGGGGTGGGTGGGGCTGGGCCGGCTCTGTGCCCCGGGGGTGCCCGAGTGTCCCGGGGTGCCGCGAGTGTCCCGGGGTGCCCCCAATGCCCTGGGGCGTGCCCCGAGTGCCCCGGGGTGCCCCGAGTGTCCCGGGGTGCCCCGAGTGCCCCAGGGGTGCCCCGAGTGTCCCGGGGTACCCCAAGTGTCCTGGGGGTGCCCTGTGTCCCGGGGTGCCCCGAGTGTCCCGGGGTGCCCGAATGTCCCCGTGGGTACCCCGAGTGCACCAGTGGGTACCCCAAGTGCCCCCATGGGTACCCCGAGTGCCCCGGGAGGTGCCCTGTGTCCCCCAGGGCGTGCCCCGACTGCCCCCATGGGTACCCCGAGTGCCCCAGGGCGTGGCTCCCCAATGCCCCGGGTTGAACTCTGTGCCCCCAGAGCGTGCCCCAAGTGCCCCCGTGGGTACCCCGAGTGTCCCCGTAGGTACCCCGAGTGTCCCGGGTTCAGCTCTGTGCCCCCAATCCTGCTGAGTGTCCCCAGCATCCCTGAGTGCCCCAGCTCAGCCCTGTGCCCCCTGTGGGTACCCCCAATGCCCCGGGTTGAACTCTGTGCCCCCGTGGTACCCCGAGTGCCCCGGTTCAGCCCTGTGCCCCCAAATCCTGCTGAGTGCCCCCAACATCCCAGCCCAGCCCTTGTGTTCTCCCAATCGGGCACTCCTGAATGTCCCAGCTCACCCAGTGCCCCCGTGGGTGCCCCGAGTGCCCCGGGTTCAGCCCTGTGCCCCCAAATCCTGCTGAGTGTCCCCAACATCCCAGCCCAGCCCTGTGCCCCCACTGGCCCTGGCTGCCCAAATGCTCCTGGCCCAGCTCTGTGTCCCCAGCACCCCTGGGTGCCCCCAAGTCCTGCTGGGTGGCCCTGACCCAGCTCTGTGTCCCCAGGGTGTCCCCAGATGCCCCTGACCCAGCTCTGTGTCCCCAGGGTGTCCCCAAATGCCCCTGACCCAGCTCTGTGCCCCCAGTGCCCCAAGCCCTGCTGGGTGCCCCCAGCCTGATCCCCACCCCCTGTCCCTCACCTGGTGCGTGTCCCCTGGGCTGCACCTGGGCCTGGGGTGGCACTGCCACTGTGCCCCGTCACTGCCCCTCTCACCTGTGCCCTCACCTGTGCCCTCACCTGTGCAGGTGGAGCACCCAAACCCGGGGCTGCAGTACCCCAGGATCAAACACAGCCTGGCATCTGTCCCGTGTGCCCCTGTCACTGCCCCTCACCTGTGCCCCTCTCACCTGTGCCCCTCACCTGTGCCACTCTCACCTGTGTCCTCCTCACCTGTGCCCTGTCACCTGTCCCACTCACCTGTCCCCTCACCTGTACCCCTCATCTGTACCCCCTCACCTGTACCCCCTCACCTGTCTCCCTCACCTGTGCCACTCTCACTTGTGCCCCCATGCCCCTCTCACCTGTGCCCCTCACTTGTCCCTCTCACCTGTGCCCTCATCACTCTCACCTGTGCCCTCACCTGTGCCCCTCTCACCTGTACCCCCTCACCTGTGCCCCATCACTCCCCACCTGTGCCCTCACCTGTGCCTCACCTGTGCCTCACCTGTGCCCCCATCACTCTCACCTGTGCCCCTCTCACCTGTCCCCCTCACCTGTGCCCCTCTCACCTGTCCTCACCTGTGCCCCCGTGTCCCTCTCACCTGTGCCCCCCGTGTCCCTCTCACCTGTGCCCTCACCTGTGCCTCACCTATGCCCCCGTACCCTCTCACCTGTGCCCTCACCTGTGCCTCACCTGTGCCCTCACCTGTGCCCCATCACTCTCACCTGTGCCCCCTCACCTGTGCCCCTCTCACCTATGCCCCCTCACCTGTGCCCCCATCACTCCCCTCACCTGTGCCTCACCTGTGCCCTCACCTGTGCCTCACCTGTGCCTCACCTGTGCCCCCATCACTCTCACCTGTGCCCCTCTCACCTGTCCCCTCACCTGTGCCCCCGTGCCCCTCTCACCTGTGCCTCACCTGTGCCCCCCGTGCCGGTGCAGGTGGAGCACCCCAACCCCGGCGTGCGCTACCCGGGCACCACGCGCGTGGCGTACCTGCCCGACTGCCCCGAGGGAACAAGGTGCTGGCGCTGTTCCGCAGCAGTGCTCGCCCAGCGCCTCACCTTCACCGTGGGCACCTCGCTGACCACCGGCCGCGCCAGCGTCATCACCTGGAACGACATCCACCACAAAACCAACTGCACCGGCGGGCCCCAGCTGTGCGCGGGGCTGGGGGCTGGGGGCACCTGGGGCTGGGGGGTACCTGGGGAGCACCTGGGGGATGGGGGCACCTGGGGGCAGCGGGGGCACCTGGGGGGATGGGGGCACCTGGGGCTGGGGAGGCACCTGGGGGTACCTGGGGCATCTGGGGGGACTGGGGGCACCTGGGGCACCTGGGGGATGGGGGCACCTGGGGAGCACCTGGGGGGATGGGGGCACCTGGGGGCACCTGGGGGTACCTGGGGGCACCTGGGAACACCTGGGAACACCTGGGGGCACCTGGGAACACCTGGAGAACACCTGGGGGCACCTGAGGTACCTGGGGCACCTGGGGACTGGGGCACCTGGGGCCTGGGGGCTGGGGCACCTGGGGGCTGGGGGCACCTGGGGGCACCTGGGGGCACCTGGGGGCTGGGGGCTGGGGGCACCTGGGGCTGGGGGCACCTGGGGGCTGGGGAGGCACCTGGGGTACCTGGGGGCACCTGGGGGTACCTGGGAACACCTGGGAACACCTGGGGCTGGGGGCACCTGGGGATATCTGGGAACACCTGGGAACACCTGGGGGCACCTGGGGCACCTGGGGGTACCTGGGGGCACCTGGGGATGGGGGCACCTGGGGCACCTGGGGATATCTGGGAACACCTGGGGGTACCTGGGAACACCTGGAGGGGACTGGGGGCACCTGGGAACACCTGGGGGTATCTGGGAACACCTGGGGTACCTGGCAGGACAGGGGGCACCTGGGAACACCTGAAGGGGATGGGGGCACCTGGGAACACCTGGGGGTATCTGGGGGGCTGGGGAGGCACCTGGGGATACCTGAGGGGGCTGAGGGGCACCTAGGGGGACTGGGGACACCTGGGAGGTGCATGGGAACACCTGGGGCACCTGGGGGTTGGGAAATGCGTCCCCCACAATGGCAGGGGCTGGGGGGCTGGGGGGGCGCGGGGAAGGGGATGGTGGGGGGCACTGACACCCCTGTGCCCCCAGGTTCAGGTACCCGACCCCACGTACCTCGCCCGGGTGCAGGAGGAGCTGCGGGCCAAGGGCATCACCGAGGACTGAGGGGGCACAGGGACCCCCGGGGAGCCCCCACTCATCCCTGGAGCAGGGGGAGGCCACCCGCAGACAGCCCTGAGCAGGGGAGCCCCCACTCATCCCCTGGGCAGGGGAGTCCCCACCCCCTGGCTGGCAGGGGGCACAGGGAGGGCTCAGGCTCCCGGGGGCTGGTGCTGCCCAGCCCCCAGCACGGACAGACGGACCCCTGTACATAGCCCTGACCCCAGACGGACGGGGGTCCCTGCCCCCACCCTGGGGAGTGCCACCCTCGGGGGTTATTTATTTTATTTCCCCCAGGTCTGTAACTTTGATCCAATAAAAATATGCAATGGATTGAGGGGGCTGGGGGGCTCCTGGGGCACTGGGGGTTCTGGTGGGGGGCAGGGCTGGGGACACTGGCATGGGGACAAGAGACGTGGGATTGTGGGGTGGGACATGGGGTGTTGGGTGAGGACGCTGGGATGGACATGGGGACACTGGGATGGGACAGGGGGACACTGGGATGGGACACTGGGATGGGACACTGGGATGGATATTGGGACACTGGGATGGGATATTGGGATGGACATGGGGACACTGGGACGGACATTGGGACACTGGGATTTGGGATTTGGGATGTGGAATTTGGGATGTGGGATTTGGGATTTGGGATGTGGGCCCTGGGCTGGACCCGGGTCAGGGGATGGCAGAATTTGGGGTGGCTGAGGAGGGTTTGGGGTTCAGGATGTCGGGGTGTGGGGCTGCACCAGGCTGGGACGCTGCCAGCGGGGTCCAGTCTCAGGTGTGCCCATGGGGTGCCCGTGGGTGTTTTGGGGTGCCCGTGGGTGTTTTGGGGTTCGCGCCCAGTCTCGGGGTGTTTTGGGGTATCCATGGGTATTATGGGGTGTCTGTGCTCAGTCTCTGGGTGTTTTGGGGTGCCCGTGGGTGTTTTGGGGTGTCTGTGCTCAGTCTCTGGGTGCTTTGGGGTGTCCCTGACCCAGCTCGGTGTCACCCGTGGTGTCCTCAGTGCGTGTCCGTGTCCCTGGGGTCACAGAGGGGCTGGAGAGGCTGAGGAGCTACAGGGGCTGTGGGGGCTGTAGGGGATATGGGGGCTGTAGGGGAGATGGGGGGCTGTAGGGGATATGGGGGGCCGTAGGGGATATGGGGGCTGTAGGGGATATGGGGGGCTATAGAGGATATGGGGGCTGTAGGGGATATGGGGGGCTGTAGGGGAGATGGGGGGGCTGTAGGGATATGGGGGCCGTAGGGGATATGGGGGGGCTGTAGGGGATATGGGGGCTATAGAGGATATGGGGGCTGTAGGGGATA
>JAKWBO010000508.1:0-41132 GCA_034336685.1 Luscinia luscinia
CCCAGCACTACAGCCCCCCCCCATGCGGATCCACTCGATCCTGGAGCCGTCCAGGGGCTGGTCCCGGGGCAGCGGCACCCCCAGCTCCTGTGGGACCCCAAAACATCACCTCAGCACCCCAAAAATCACCTCAGCACCCCAAAATTAACCTGAGCACCCCAAAATTCACCTGGGACCCCAGCACTACAGCCCCCCCCCATGCGGATCCACTGGATCCTGGAGCTGTCCAGGGGCTGGTCCCGGGCAGGGGCACCCCAGCTCCTGTGGGACCCCAAAACATCACCTCAGCACCCCCAAAAATCACCTCAGCACCCCAAAATTCACCGGGGACACCCCAAAGTTCACCTGGGACACCCCAAAATTCACCCGGGACACCCCAGCCCCACAGTTCCCCCATGGAGATCCACTGGATCCCAGCCTTGCCCATCCTGGGACAGGGGCACCCCCAGATCCTGTGGGACCCCAAAAATCACCTCAGCACCCCAAAATTCACCTGAGCACCCCAAAATTTATCTGTGGAATCCCAAAATTCACCTGGGGGACCCCAAAATTCACCTGAGACACCCCAGCCCCACAGCTCCCCCATGGGGATCCACTGGATCCTGGATCCATCCAGGGGCTGGTCCTGGGGTAGGGGCACCCCAGCTCCTGTGGGACCCCAAAACTGAGCCCCAGGACCCCAGACCCATTTGGGGACCCCAGACCCATTTGGGAACCCCAGACCCGTTTATGGACCCCCAGACCCGTTTGGGAACCCCCCAGCCCGGGCTGGGCCAGGAGCTGAGGCGGGCTCAGAGGGTCTGGGGGTCTCCTGGGGGGTCCCCGGGATTTCCAGGGTTTCCCACGGGGTCCCTGGGAGAGAGCACTTGGGGGGGTGGGGGATTCCCGTCGGTTCCTGGGGGCTCCTGGGGGTCCTGCTGAGTTCCTGGGGTCCCTGCTCTGTCCCCTCTCTGTCCCCCTGTCCCCTCTGTCCCTCTGTCCCCCTGTCCCTCTGTCCCCTCTCTGTCCCTCTGTCCCTCTGTCCCTCTCTGTCCCTCTGTCCCTCTGTGTCCCCTCTCTGTCCCCTCTCTGTCCCTCTCTGTCCCCTCTCTGTCCTCTCTGTCCCTCTGTCCCCTCTCTGTCCCTCTGTCCCGTCTCTGTTCCTCTCTGTCCCTCTGTCTCTCTGTCCCCTCTCTGTCCCTCTGTCCCCTCTGTCCCGTCTCTGTCCCTCTCTGTCCCTCTCTGTCCCCTCTCTGTCCCTCTCTGTCCCTCTGTCCCTCTCTGTCCTCTGTCCCTCTGTCCCTCTGTCCCTCTCTGTCCCTCTGTCCCCTCTCTGTCCCTCTCTGTCCTCTGTCTCTCTGTCCCTCTCTCTCCCTCTCTGTCCCTCTGTCCCTCTCTGTCCCTTTGTCCCTCTCTGTCCCCTCTCTGTCCCTCTCTGTCCCTCTCTGTCCCTCTCTGTCCCCTGTCCCTCTCTGTCCCTCTGTCCCTCTCTCCCTCTCTGTCCCTCTCTCTGTCCCTCTCTGTCCCTCTCTGTCCTCTCTCTGTCCCTCGGTCCTCTGTCCCTCTCTGTCCCTCTCTGTCCCTCTCTGTCCCTCTGTCCCTCTCTGTCCCTCGGTCCCTCTGTCCCTCTCTGTCCCTCTCTGTCCCTCTCTGTCCCCCTGTCCTCTCCGTCCCCTCTGTCCCCCTGTCCCTCTCGTCCCCTCTCTGTCCCTCTGTTCCTCTCTGTCCCTCTGTCCCACTCTATCCCCGGTGGTTCCGGCTCTGTCGCTCTGTCCTCTCTGTCCCTTTGTCCCTCTGTCCCCTCTCTGTCCCTCTGTCCCCTCTCTGTCCCTCTCTGTCCCCCTGTCCCTCTGTCCCTCTCTCCCCTCTCTGTCCCGCTCTTGTCCCTCTCTGTCCTCTCTGTCCCTCTGTCCCTCTCTCCCCTCTCTGTCCCTCTGTCCTCTGTCCCTCTCTGTCCCTCTGTCCTCTGTCCCTTCTCTGTCCCTCTCTGTCCCTCTGTCCCTCTCTCCCTCTCTGTCCCTCTCTCCTCTCTGTCCCTCTGTCCCCTCTCTGTCCCTCTGTCCCCTCTCTGTCCCTCTCTGTCCCTCTCTGTCCCTCTCTGTTCCTCTCTGTCCCTCTGTCCCTCTCTGTCCCTCTCTGTTCCTCTCTGTCCCTCTGTCCCCTCTCTGTCCCTCTCTGTCCCTCTGTCCCTCTGTCCCCTCTCTGTCTCTCTGTCCCTCTGTCCCTCTCTGCCCTCTGTCCCTCTCTGTCCCCCTGTCCCTCTGTCCTCTCTGTCCCTCTGTCCCTCTCTGTCCCGCTCTATCCCCGCTCTATCCCCGGTGGTCCCCGCTCTGTCCCTGAGCTCTGTCGCTCTGTCCCGCTCGGTCCCTCTGTCCCTCTGTCCCGCTCTATCCCCGGTGGTCCCCGCTCGGTCCCCGGTGGTCCCTGCTCGGTCCCGGCGCCCCGGGGCTCGCACCTCCTGCAGGATGCGGCGGATGCCCTCGGTGGGCGCGTCCCGGTACGCGGGATCCTCGGAGAGCAACTTGAGCACGCGCTCGCGGCCGCCGGGGCAGCGCGCGAACACGTCCGTGAAGGTCCCGCCGCGGTCGATGGCGAACTGGAACCCCGAGGGGGCGAGCGGGGCGGCCATGGCACCGGGAGCGGGAACGGCACCAGGAGAGGGACGGGGAGCAGAACAGGACCGGGAACGGGAGCGGGACCGGGAGCCGGCACCGGGAGCGGCACCGGGAGGCACCGGCACCGGGAGCGGGAACGGGAGCGGGAACGGGAGCAGGAACGGGAGCGGGAACAGGAACGGGAACGGGAACGGGAACGGCACCGGGAGCGAGAACAGGAACGGGAACAGGAGCGGGAAGGGGAACGGGAGCGGGAACGGCACCGGGAACGGGAGCGAGAACGGGAGCGGGAACGGAGGGACCGGGAGCGAACCGCGGGCACGGACCGGGAACGGGAGCAGAACCGGGACCGGGAACGGGAGCGGGAACGGGAACGGAACCGGGAGCGAGAACGGGAGCGGAGGGACCGGGAACGAACCGCGGGCACGAACCGGGAACGGGAGCGGGACCGGAGGGACCGGGAGCGGGAACGGGAGCGGAGTGACCGGGAACGGGAGCGGAGTGACCGGGAGCGAACCGCGGGCACGGACCGGGAGCAGGAGCAGCACCGAGAGCGTGAACGGGACAGGGAAAGGGAATGGGACCGGGACCGAGACGAGAGCGGGACCGGGAACGGGAGAAGGAAAGGCACCGGAGGGACCGGGAGCAGCTCCGGGTGCCCGGCACGGCCTGGCACAAGGTCGGGACAGCGGTCAGCGGTGTCCGGTCAGCGCTGGCAGCGCCGGAACGGCCCGGGCACGGCTCGGTGCCCCTGGCGCTGGCCCGGGAAGGGTCGGCGCAGTTCGGGAAAGTTCGGCGCTGTTTGCGGGAGGGTTCGGCGCTGTCCCGAGGAGGGTCGGTGCTGCTCGCGGAAGGCTCGGCCGTGCCCGAGGCGGGTCCTGGCGGCGCTCCCGTCCCGCTCGGTCCCGCTCGGTGCCGCCGCCGCCAACCGGCCGAGGGGCGGGGCTCTGTTTGGGGCGTGGCCTCTGCGCGAGGGGCGTGGCCTTGACGCCGGCGCGGCCCTGCCGTGGCGGATTTGGGGCGTGGCCTGACGTGCGATTACTTCAAGGGCGGTGCCTCCCATTGGCGGGCGATTCGCGCGGTGCACGCCGGGAGTTGTTGTCCGGCCCCTCACGGAGCGCAGTCGGAGCACAGGCCGCGCGCGGTGCACGCCGGGAGTTGTAGTCCGGCCTCACGGAGCGCAGTCGCAGCACAGGCCGCGCGCGGTGCACGCCGGGAGTTGTAGTCCGGCCCCTCACGGAGCGCAGTCGCAGCACAGGCCGCGCGCGGTGCACGCCGGGAGTTGTAGTCCGGCCCCTCACGGGGCGCAGTCGCAGCACAGGCCGCGCGCGGTGCACGCCGGGAGTTGTAGTCCGGCCCCTCACGGGGCGCACTGGCGCCAAAGCCCGCGCGCGGTGCACGCCGGGAGTCGTAGTCCGGCCCCTCACGCGGCGCCGGGAGCGGGATCGGCACCGGGAGCGGCACCGGGAGCAGCGGCGGCATGGCGGGGCTGGAGCTGGTGTCGGACGCGGGGTTCCGGGCCGATGGGCGCCGGCCGGAGGAGCTGCGCAAGGTGCGGGCCCGGCTCGGGGTGCTGGCGCGGGCCGACGGCTCGGCCTACCTGGAGCAGGGCAACACCAAAGTGCTGGCGGCGGTGTACGGGCCGCACGAGGTGAGCAGGGCCGGGCTGTGAGACCCCAGGGGCTGAGACCCCCTCAGGAGCTGTGAGACCCCCTCAGGAGCTGTGAGACCCCTCAGGAGCTGTGAGACCCCCGGGGCTGTGAGACCCCCTCAGGGGCTGTGAGACCCCCGGGCTGTGAGACCCCCTGGGGCTGTGAGATCCCTCAGGGGCTGTGAGACCCCCTGGGGCTGTGAGACCCCCTGGGGCTGTGGAGACCCTCCCGGGCTGTAGAGACCCCCGGGGCTGTGAGACCCCCTGGGCTGTGAGACCCCTCAGGGGCTGTGAGACCCCTCAGGGCTGTGAGACCCCCGGGCTGTGAGACCCCTCAGGGTTGTGAGACCCCCTCAGGGCTGTAGAGACCCCCCGGGCTGTGAGACCCCCTGGGGCTGTAGAGATCCCCTCAGGGGCTGTGAGACCCCCTGGGGCTGTGAGACCCCCTGGGGCTGTGAGACCCTCCCCGGGCTGTGAGACCCCCCCGGGGCTGTGAGACCCCCTGGGGCTGTGAGACCCCTCAGGGCTGTAGAGACCCTGGGGCTGTAGAGACCCCCTGGGCTGTGAGACCCTCCCGGGCTGTAGAGACCCCCGGGCTGTAGAGACCCCCCTGGGGCTGTGAGACCCCTCAGGGGGCTGTGAGACCCCCCTCAGGGGCTGTAGAGACCCCTGGGCTGTGAGACCCCCTGGGGCTGTGAGACCCCCGGGCTGTGAGACCCCTCAGGGCTGTGAGACCCCCTGGGGCTGTGAGACCCCTCAGGGGCTGTGAGACCCCCTGGGGCTGTGAGACCCCCCTGGGCTGTGAGACCCCCTGGGCTGTGAGACCCCCTGGGCTGTGAGACCCCCTGGGGCTGTGAGACCCCGGGGCTGTGAGACCCCGGGGATGTGAGACCCCTCAGGGCTGTGAGACCCCCGGGCTGTAGAGACCCCTGGGGAGCTGTGAGACCCTCAGGGGCTGTGAGACCCCCCGGGGATGTGAGACCCCCCTCAGGGCTGTAGAGACCCCCTGGGGCTGTGAGACCCTCCCGGGCTGTAGAGACCCCCGGGGCTGTGAGACCCACCTGGGCTGTGAGACCCCCTCAGGGGCTGTAGAGACCCCCGGGCTGTAGAGACCCCCGGGCTGTGAGACCCCTCAGGGGTTGTAGAGACCCTCAGGGCTGTGAGACCCCCGGGCTGTGAGACCCCCTGGGCTGTGAGACCCTCCCAGGCTGTGAGACCCCCGGGCTGTAGAGACCCCCCCGGGGCTGTGGAGACCCCCTGGGGCTGTGAGACCCCTCAGGGGCTGTAGAGACCCCCGGGCTGTAGAGACCCCCGGGCTGTGAGACCCCTCAGGGGTTGTGAGACCCCTCAGGGCTGTGAGACCCCCCGGGCTGTGAGACCCCTGGGGCTGTAGAGACCCCTCAGGGGCTGTAGAGACCCCCTGGGGCTGTGAGACCCCCGGGCTGTGAGACCCCTCAGGGTTGTAGAGACCCCTCAGGGGCTGTGAGACCCCCTGGGCTGTGAGACCCCCCTGGGCTGTAGAGACCCTCCCGGGCTGTGAGACCCCTGGGGCTGTGAGACCTCAGGGCTGTGAGACCCCTCAGGGCTGTAGAGACCCCCTGGGCTGTGAGACCCCTGGGGCTGTGAGACCCCCGGGCTGTGAGACCCCCGGGCTGTGAGACCACCCGGGGCTGTGAGACCCCCGGGGCTGTGAGACCCCTGGGGCTGTAGAGACCCCCTGGGGCTGTAGGAGACCCCCGGGCTGTGAGACCCCCCCGGGGCTGTGAGACCCCGGGCTGTGAGACCCCCTGGGGCTGTGAGACCCCCCGGGCTGTGAGACCCCCCGGGGCTGTGAGACCCCCTCAGGGCTGTGAGACCCCCTCAGGGGCTGTAGAGACCCCCTGGGGCTGTGAGACCCCCCCTGGGGCTGTGAGACCCTCCCGGGCTGTGAGACCCCCGGGTGAGACCCTGGGGCTGTGAGACCCCTGGGCTGTGAGACCCCGGGGCTGTAGAGACCCCTGGGCTGTGAGACCCCCTCAGGGGCTGTAGAGACCCCCCTGGGGCTGTGAGACCCCCGGGTCTGTGACCCCTCAGGGCTGTGAGACCCCCGGCTGTGAGACCCCCCGGGCTGTGAGACCCCCTGAGGCTGTGAGACCTCAGGGGCTGTGAGACCCCCTCAGGGGCTGTGAGACCCCCTGAGGCTGTGAGACCCCCCGGGCTGTAGGAGACCCCTCAGGGGCTGTGAGACCCCCTGAGGCTGTGAGACCCCCGGGGCTGTGAGACCCTCCTGGGCTGTGAGACCCCTCAGGGGCTGTGAGACCCCCTGAGGCTGTGAGACCCCCTGGGGCTGTAGAGACCCCTCAGGGCTGTGAGACCCCCCTAAGGGGCTGTAGAGACCCCCGGGGCTGTGAGACCCTGCCCTCCAAATTAGGGGGTCCCATTCCTTCTCCCCCCCCAAATTCGGGGTCCCATTTCCCTTTTCACCCCCAATATCGGGGGTCCCATTCCCTTTCCCCCAAATTCGGGGTCCCATTTCCCTGTCCCCCAATTTCGGGGTCCCATTTCCTGCCCCTCCCCCAACTTTCAGGGTCCCATTCCCTCTCCCCCAATTTCAGGGGTCCCATTTCCCTTTCCCCCAATTTCAGGGGTCCCATTCCCCTGTCCCCCCAATTTCGGGGGTCCCATTCCCTTTCCCCCAATTTCAGGGTCCCATTCCCTTTTCCTCCCAATTTCAGGGGTCCCATTCCCTATCCCCCCCAATTCCGGGGTCCCATTTCCCTTCCCCCAATTTCGGGGGTCCCATTTCCTTTCCCCCCCAATTTCGGGGTCCCATTCCCTATCCCCCAATTTCAGGGTCCCATTTCCCTTTCCCCCCCAAATTCGGGGGTCCCATTCCCTCTCCCCCCAATTTCGGGGTCCCATTCCCTTTTCCCCCAATTTCGGGGGTCCCATTCCCCCTGTCCCCCAATTTCAGGGGTCCCATTCCCTGTCCCCCCCATTTCAAGGGCGCCCCTGACCCCCTGCCCGGTGCCGCCCCAGGTGCGGGGTCCCCATATCGCCTCCCCCCCATTTCCTTTTCCTCCCAGTTTCGGGGGTCCCATTCCCTGTCCCCCCAATTTCGGGGTCCCATTTCCCTGTCGTCTCCCCCCCCAATTTCGGGGTCCCATTCCCTCTCCCCATTTCGGGCGCCCCTGACCCCTGCCCGGTTCCGCCCCAGGTGCTGGGGGTCCCATAACCGCCCCCCCATTTTCTCTGTTCCCTCCCCAATTTCGGGGGTCCCATTTCCCTTTCCCCCAATTTCGGGGGTCCCATTTCCCGCCCCCCCAATTTCAGGGGTCCCATTCCCTTCCCCCAATTTCGGGGCTCCCATTTCCTGTCGTCTCCCCCAATTTCGGGGCTCCCATTCCCTTTTCCCCCCAATTTCGGGGTCCCATTCCCTCTCCCCCCCTTTCAAGGGCGCCCCTGACCCCTGCCCGTTTCCACCCCAGGTGCGGGGTCCCACTCCCGCCCCCCGGACCGGGCCCTGCTCAGCGTGCGCTGCAGCTCGGCGCCCTTCGCGGGGAGGGAGCGGCAGCGCCGCCAACCGCAGGGCAGGGGCGACCGGAGATCGGCGGAGAGAGCGCTGCTGCTGCGGGGGTGCTGAGGGCGCCGTGCTGGGGCACCTGTACCCCGGTCACAGATCGACGTGCACGTGCAGGTGGGGGCTGGGGGTCTGGGGGTCCTGGGGGTTTGGGGTGTCCTGGGGGTCTGGGGGGTTTACAGGGGTTGGGGGTGCTGGAGGGCCGTGCTGGGCACCTGTACCCCGGTCACAGATCGACGTGCACGTGCAGGTGGGGTCGGGGGTCTGGGGGGTTTACAGGGGGTTTGGGGGTCCTGGGGAGTTTGCAGGGGTTTGGGGGTGTCCTGGAGGGGTTTGGGGTGTCCTGGGGGGATTTGGGGGATCTGAGGGGTTTGGGGTGTCCTGGGGGTCTGGGGGGGTTTACAGGGGTCTGGGGGTGCTGGAGGGGCCGTGCTGGGGCACCTGTACCGAGATCCCAGATCGATGTGCATGTGCAGGTGGGGCTGGGGGCGTCCAGGTGGGGTCTGGGGGGGGTCTGGGGGGGGTCCGGGGGGGGGTTTGAGGGGGCCTGGGGGTTTACAGGGGGTTTGGGGGGATTTCGAGGCGTGTTGGGGGGGTTGGGGTGTCCTGGGGGTGGTTTGGGGTGTCCTGAGGGGATTTGGGGGTGTCCTGAGGTGGTCTGGGGGTCCTGGGGGGTTTGGGGGTCCTGGGTGGGATTTGGGGGTCCTGGGTGGGATTTCAGTGGGGTTTGGGGGGTCCGGGGTGATTTGGGGGGTCCTGGGTGGGTCTGGAGAACTTTAGGGGAGATTGGGGAGTTGGGAGTGTCCTGGGTGGGATTTGGAGGGGTTGGGGTGTCCTGAGGTGGTCTGGGGGGTCCCAGGTGGGATTTGGGGGTCCTGGGGGATTTGGGAGTTTTGGGGTGTCCTGAGGGGTTTGGGGGGTCCTGGGGATATTTTGGGTGTTTTGGGGTGCCCCTGCTGCCCTGTCCCCCTCAGTGCTGCAGGCTGACGGGGCTATGGGCTCTGGGGGTCTTGGGGATATTTTGGGGCTGGTTTTGGATATTTTGGGGATATTTTGGGGCTGGTTTTGGATATTTTGGGGTTCACTGACCTTTTTGGGGTTCCCCAGGTGCTGCAGACGGACGGGGCAAGCTGGGGACTGTGGGATTTTGTAAATATTTCAGACCATTTGTGGCTGTTTCAGGGATATTTTGGGGCTGGTTTTGGATATTTGGATATTTTGGGGTGCCCTGACAGTTTTGGGGTGCCCTGACAGTTTTTGGGGTTCACTGACCATTTTTGGAGTTCCCAGGTGCTGCAGGCGGACGGGGGTGAGCTGGTGGCTGTGGGATTTTGGGGCTGTTTGGGGCTATTTTGTGGCTGTTTTAGGAGATATTTTGTTGCTGTTTTAGGATATTTTGGATATTTTTGGGGTTCACTGATCATTTTTGGGGTTCACTGCCCGTTTTGGGGCTCACTGCCCGTTTGTGGCCCCCAGGTGCTGCAGGCGGACGGGGGCGAGCTGGCGGCTGTGGGATTTTGTGGCTGTTTTGGGATATTTTGGGGATATTTTGGGGCTATTTTAGGATATTTTGGGTATTTTTGGGGTTCACTGCCCGTTTTTGGGGTTCACTGCCCATTTTGGATCTCCCCAGGTGCTGCAGGCGGACGGGGGGCGAGCTGGCGGCTGTGGGATTTCGAGGCTGTTTTGGGGCTGTTTCGGGGATACTTTGTGTCTGGTTTGGGTATTTTTGGGGTGCTCTGCCCGTTTTTGGGGTTCACTGCCCGTTTTTGGGGTTCACTGCCCGTTTTTGGGGCTCACTGCCCGTTTTGTGCCCCCAGGTGCTGCAGGCGGACAGGGGCGAGCTGGGGGCTGTGGGATTTTGTGACTATTTCGGGATAGTTTGTGGCTGTTTTAGGGGATAATTTGGGTCTGGTTTTGGGTATTTTTGGGGTTCACTGATAATTTTGGGGTTCACTTCCCGTTTCTGAGGTTCACTTCCCGTTTTGGGGTTCACTGATCATTTTGGGGTTCACTTCCCGTTTTTGAGGTTCACTTCCCGTTTTTGGGGTTCACTGCCCGTTTTTGGGGTTCAGTGCCCGTTTCTGGCCCCCAGGTTCTCCAGGCGGACGGGGGTGAGCTGGCAGCTGTGGGATTTTGGGGCTGTTTTGGGATATTTTAGGGATATTTTGTGTCTGGTTTTGGGTATTTTTGGGGTTCACTGCCCGTTTGTGGCCCCAAGGTTCTCCAAGAGGCGGACGGGGGTGAGCTGGCAGCTGTGGGATTTTGGGGCTGTTTTGGGGCTGTTTTAGGGATATTTTGTGTCTGGTTTTGGGTATTTTTGGGGTGCTCTGCCCGTTTTTGGGGTTCACTGCCCGTTTTGGATCCCCCAGGTGCTGCAGGCGGACGGGGGCGAGCTGGCGGCTGTGGGATTTTGGGGCTGTTTTGGGGCTGTTTTGGGGATATTTTGTGTCTGGTTTTGGATATTTTTGGGGTTCACTGCCCGTTTTTGGGGTTCACTGCCCGTTTTTGGGGTTCACTGCCCGCTTTTGTGCCCCCAGGTGCTGCAGGCAGACGGGGGCGAGCTGGCGGCTGTGGGATTTTGGGGCTGTTTTGGGATATTTTGGGGCTGTTTTAGGATATTTTGGGTATTTTTGGGGTTCAGTGCCCGTTTTGGGGTTCACTGCCCGTTTTGGATCCCCCCAAGGTGCTGCAGGCGGACGGGGCGAGCTGGCGGCTGTGGGATTTCGAGGGGCTGTTTTGGGGGATATTTTGAGGATATTTTGTGGCCATTTTGGGGATATTTTGTGTCTGTTTTGGATATTTTGGGGCTCACTGACCATTTTTGGTGCCCCCAGGTGCTGCAAGGCGGACGAGAAGGCGAGCTGGCGGCTGTGAGATTTTGTAGCTATTTCGGGATAGTTTGTGGCTGTTTTAGGGATATTTTATTGCTGTTTTTGGATATTTTGGGTATTTTTGGGGTTCACTGCCCGTTTGTAGGCCCCCAGGTGCTGCAGGCGGACGGGTGCGAGCTGGCGGCTGTGGGATTTTGGGGCTGTTTTAGGATATTTTGGGGCTGTTTTAGGATATTTTGGATATTTTGGGGTTCCTGACCATTTTTGGGGTTCCCCAGGTGCTGCAGGCGGACGGGGGCGAGCTGGCGGCCAGCGTGAGCGCTGGCGGGGCTGGCGCTGCTGGACGCGTGGCGCAGCTCGCGGCGCCGTGGTGGCCGAGGCGGCCGGGGCTGGCGAGGCGCCGGCCGGGCCAGCGCTGGCGCTGAGCGACCTGAGAGCGGCCGAGGAGGCGGCCGGCGGCCCCGGCTGGTGGTGGCCACGGTGGGCGGGGCGGCCGGCTGGCCCTGTGCCAGCTCAGCGCCCGGCTGCACCGCTGAGCGGCTGCGGCCCGTGCTGAACGCCGCCCTCGGCCGCCTGCCGCAGCGGGCCGCGGGTCTGGGCGGCGTGGTGCGGGCCCGGCTGCGGCGGGACACCGCCATGGAGGAGTGACTGACCAACAGAGTGACCGCTGCAGTGACTCACAGTGACCACAGTGACCACAGTGACCACAGTGACCACTGCAGTGACTCCTGCACGGCGCTGCGGGCCGTGCTGGACGGCGTGGTGCGGGCCGGCTGCGACGGGGACACCGCCATGGAGGAGTGACCGATGGAGTGACCGCTGCAGTGACCACAGTGACCACAGTGACCACTGCAGTGACCCTGCCGGCGCTGCGGGCCGTGCTGGACGGCGTGGTGCGGGCCGGCTGCGGCAGGACACCGCCATGGAGGAGTGACTGACCACACTGACCACTGCAGTGACACAGTGACCACAGTGACCACACTGACCACCGCAGTGACCACTGCAAGGACCCTGCCGCGCGCGGGCCGTGCTGGACGGCGTGGTGCGGCCCGGCCGCGGCAGGACACCGCCATGGAGGAGTGACTGACCACACTGACCACTGCAGTGACCACAGTGACCACAGTGACCACACTGACCACTGCAGTGACCACAGTGACCACAGTGACCACACTGACCACTGCAGTGACCACTGCAAGGACCCCGCCGCGGGCTGCGGGCCGTGCTGGACGGCGTGGTGCGGGCCCGGCCGCGGCAGGACACCGCCATGGAGGAGTGACCAGTGCAGTGACCACTGCAGTGACCACAGTGACCACAGTGACCACTGCAGTGACCACTGCAAGGACCCTGCCGCTGCGCTGCGAGCCGTGCTGGACGGCGTGGTGCGGGCCCGGCCGCGCAGGACACCGCCATGGAGGAGTGACTGACCACACTGACCACTGCAGTGACCACAGTGACCACAGTTACCACTGCAGTGACCACAGTGACCACAGTGACCACAGTGACCACAGTGACCACTGCAGTGACCACAGTGACCACAGTGACCACAGTGACCACTGCAAGGACCCCTGCCGCGGGCTGCAGGCCGTGCTGGAGGCGTGGTGCGGGCCCCGGCTGCGGCGGACACCGCCATGGAGGAGTGACTGACCAACAGAGTGACCACTGCAGTGACCCTGCCACGGGCTGCGGGCCGTGCTGGACGGCGTGGTGCGGGCCCGTCTGCGTGGGACACCGCCATGGAGGAGTGACCGATGGAGTGACCACTGCAGTGACCACAGTGACCACACTGACCACTGCAGTGACCACTGCAACAATCCTGCCGCGGGCTGCGGGCCGCGGCTGGACGGCGTGGTAGCGGGTTCGTCTGCGGCGGGACACCGCCATGGAGGAGTGACCAGTGCAGTGCCCACAGTGACCACAGTGACCGCCCCAGGACACAGCCATGGAGCACTGACCACTGCAGTGACCACAGTGAGCACTGCAGTGACCACCCCAGGACACTGCCACAGAGCACTGACCAGTGCGGTGACCACTACAAGGACATGGCCGTGGAGGAGTGACTGACCAACAGAGTGACCACACTGACCACCCCAGGACATGGCCATGGAGGAGTGAGTGACCGGCATGGGGAGTGGCCCCTGCAAGGACATGGCTGTGGAGGAGTGACTGACCACTGCAGTGACCACTGCAAGGACATGGCTGTGGAGGAGTGACTGACCACTGCAGTGACCACTGCAAGGACATGGCTGTGGAGGAGTGACTGACCACTGCAGTGACCGCCCCAGGACATGGCCATGGAGGAGTGATCAGTGTGGGAGTGACCACTGCAGTGACCACTGCAAGGACATGGCCATGGAGGAGTGAGTGACCAGCAGAGTGACCACTGCAGTGACCACTGCAAGGACATGGCCATGGAGCAGTGACCAATGGAGTGACCACAGTGGGGACATTTTCATGGAGCAGTGGTCACTGCAGTAACCATCACAGTGACCACTGCATGGGCACAGCCGTGGGTCAGGGACTGACCACTGGGACACCAAGGGACATGGCCACGGAGCAGTGACCACAGTGACCACCCCAGGACACAGCCATGGAGCAGTGACCACTGCAGTAATCACTGCAAGGACACGGCCATGGAGCAGTGACCACAGTGACCACCCCAGGACACGGCCATGGCACAGTGACCACTGTGGGGACACTGCCCTGGCACAGTGACCAGCATGGCCAGTGCAGTGACCAGCTGACCCCTGGGATGTCCAGCATGGCCAGTGCAGTGTCCAGCTGACCCCTGGGATGTCCAGCATGGCCAGTGCAGTGACCAGCTGACCCTGGGGACCCCGTGGGTTTGAGGGGTCACTGTGGCAATAAACTGGGGTGTGTCACTGTTTGCTCTGTCACCTGAGTGTCACCTGTGTGGACCAGCCCCAGTGTCCCCCAAAATCCCCATTTCCCCCATTTTGCCCTTTACCCGAAAATCCCCATTTTCCCCCATTTTGCTCCCTTTACTCCCAAATTCTCACCGCCCATTGGCCACGCCCACAAACGTCGGCCACGCCCACAGGTCATTGGCCATGCTTGCCGCCCGTTGACCACGCCCACAGGCTGTTGGCCGTGCCCATTGACCACGCCCCACCGCCCATTGAGCATGCTTCCTGTCCATTGGCCACGCCCACCGTCATTTAGCCACGCCCCACCGCCCATTGGGCATGCTTAATCCTCAGTGCAGCCACGCCCACAGAACATTGCGCATGCTCAGTACCCATTAGCCACACCTACTGCTCATTAGCCACACCCACTGCCCATTGGCCACGCCCACAGGAACATGGCGCATGCGAAGTGCTCATCGGCCACGCCCCACAGAACATTGCGCATGCTCAGTGGTCATTAGCCACGCCCACCGCTCATTGGGCATGCTCACTGCCTAGTGGCCACGCCCACAGCCCCATCGCGCACGCTCAGCGCTCATTAGCCACGCACACAGCTCATTAGCCACGCCCACATCCCATAGGACATGCTTACCGCTCATTAACCACGCCCACAGCCATTTGGCCACGCCCACAGCCCCATCGCTCACACTCACTGCTCATTAGCCACGCCCACAGCCCATTGCGCATGCTCACCGCTCATTAGCCACGCCCACAGCCTATTGGACATGCTTACTGCTCATTAGCCACTCCCACATCCCCTTGGCCACGCCCACAGCCCATCGCGTACGCGCACCACTCATTGGCCCCGCCCACAGCCCATCGCGCACGCGCACCGCCCATTGGCCCCGCCCACAGCCCCTCGCGCACGCGCACCGCCCATTGGCCACGCCCACAGCCCATCGCGCACGCGCGCACCGCCCATTAGCCACGCCCACATTTCATCGCGCACGCGCACCGCTCATTGGCCACGCCCACGCCGTTGGCCCCGCCCCTGCTCCCAGCGCTTCTGCCCCCGCCGCGCTCCCGCAGGTTTTTTGGGATTTTGGGGCATTTTGGGGATTCTTTATTTTTATTTTGAGGAGGATTGGGGGTCCCGCAGGGCCACAGGGGTGTGGGGACATGGGGACGGGGTGCCGGGTCCGTGTGGGGGCTGCGGGGGAGCGCGGAGGCGGGAAGGAGTAGGGCCTGAGGGGAATGGGGTGTCCGTGAGGGAATGAGGGAATGAGGGGATTTTGGGGTGTCCGTGAGGGGAATGAGGGAATGAGGGATTTGGGGTGTCTGTGAGGGGAACTGAGGGATTTGGGGTGTCTGTGAGGGGAATGAGGGATTTGGGGTGTCCGTGAGGGGAATGAGGAATTTGGGGAATTGGGGTGTCCGTGAGGGGAATGAGGGAATGAGGGGATTTGGGGTGTCCGTGAGGGGAATGAGGGAAATTTGGGGTGTCTGTGAGGGAAATGAGGGATTTGGGGTGTCCGTGAGGGAATGAGGGAATGAGGGGATTGAGGTGTCCGTGAGGAGAACTGAGGGATTTGGGGGTGTCTGTGAGGGAATGAGGGGATTTGGGGATTTTGGGGTGTCTGTGGGGAACGAGGGATTTGGGGTGTCTGTGAGGGGAATGAGGGGATTTGGGGTGTCCGTGAGGGGAATGAGGGATTTGGGGGAATTGGGGTGTCTGTGAGGGGAATGGAGGGGCTGAGGGGATTTTGGGGTGTCCGTGAGGGGAATGAGGAAATTTGGGGTGTCCGTGAGGGAATGAGGGAATGAGGGATTTTGGGGTGTCCGTGAGGGGAATGAGAGATTTGGGGGAATTGGGGTGTCTGTGAGGGGGATGAGGGGGCTGAGGGGGTTTGGGGTGTCTGTGAGGGAACTGAGGAAGATTTGGGGTGTCCGTGAGGGAATGAGGGGATTTTGGGGTTTCCTGAGGGGATTTAGGGGGATTTGGGGGCATTTCGGGTGTCCGTGAGGGGATTTTAGGGAGATTTGGGGGAATTGGGGTATCTGTGAGGGGACAGGGAAGATTTGAGGGATTTGGGGTGTCCGTGAGAGGAATGAGAGGCCTGAGGGGATTTGGGGGTGTCCGTGAGGGAATGAGGGAGATTTGGGGGGATTTGGGGTGTCCATGAGGGGAAAGGGGACTGAAGGGGATTTGGGGTGTCCGTGAGGGGAACGAGGGGATTTTGGGGGATTGGGGTGTCCGTGAGGGGCTGAGGGGATTTGGGGTGTCCATGGGGTGAGGAAGGGTCTTTGGGGGGCTCTGTGGGGTTTGGGGGAAATGGGGGATTTGGGGATCCATGAGGGGGATTTGGGGGATTTGGGGTGTCCACAGGATGAACAGGGAGCTCTGTGGGGTTTGGGGGTTCTATGGGATGTGGGGGATTTGGAGGCGTCCATGAGGGAATGGGGGATCTGGGGGCAAGGGGAATTTTGGGGGATTTGGGGTGACCCTGAGGGGGAATGGAGGATTTGGGGTGTCCGTGAGGGGCTGAGGGGATTTGGGGATTTGGGGTGTCCATGGGGTGGGGAGGGGCTCTGGGAGTTTGGGGTGTCTCTGAGGTGGGGAGGGTCTTTTGGGGGGTCTCTGTGGGTTCTGGGGGTCCCATGACCCCTGACCTCGGGACCCCGTGTGCCCCCAGCCCCCGAGACCCCCATGGGGCTGCTGTCGGACCCCGCAGTGCCGGCGGGCGCTGGGCCGGCTGCTGCTGCAGCTCAGCACCCCTCTGGTGAGATTTGGGGGTTTGGGGGTTTGGGGGCTCAGCACCCCTCTGGTGAGATTTGGGGGGTTTGGGGGCTCAGCACCCCCTCTGCTGAGATTGGGGGTTTGGGGGGTTTGGGGCTCAGCAGCCCCTCTGCTGAGATTGGGGGGTTTGGGGGCTCAGCACCCCTCTGCTGAGATTTGGGGATTTGGGGGCTTGGGGCCTCAGCACCCCCTCTGGTGAGATTTTGGGGTTTGGGGGGCTGGGGGTTTGGGGGCTCAGCACCCTCTGGTGAGATTTGGGGATTTGGGGGCTCAGCACCCCTCTGCTGAGATTGGGGGTTTGGGGCTCAGCACCCCCTGTGAGATTTGGGGGGTTTGGGGGTTTGGGGGCTCAGCACCCCCTCTGCTGAGATTTGGGGGTTTGGGGCTCAGCACCTCCCGGTGAGATTGGGGGCTGGGGGGTTTGGGGGTCTCAGCACCCCCTCTGCTGAGACTGGGGGCTGGGGGCTCAGCACCCTCTTCTGGTGAGATTTGGGGGCCTCAGCACCCCCTCTGGTGAGATTTTGGGGTTTGGGGGTCTCAGCACCCCTCTGGTGAGATTTGGGGGCTTTGGGGCTCAGCACCCTCCTGGTGAGATCTGGGGGATTTGGGGGCGTTTGGGGCTCAGCACCCCTCTGGTGAGATTTGGGGGTTTGGGGGCTCAGCACCCCCTGGTGAGATTGGGGTTTGGGGGCTTGGGGGCTCAGCACCCCTCTGGTGAGACTGGGGGGCTTGGGGGTTTGGGGGTCCCAGCACCTCTCTGGTGAGACTGGGGGGTTTGGGGGTTTGGGGTCTCAGCACCTCCCTGGTGAGATTTGGGTGGGGTTTGGGCTCAGCACCCCTCTGGTGAGATTTGGGGGCTTGGGGGTTTGGGGCTCAGCACCCCCTCTGCCGAGATTTTGGGGGTTTGGGGCCCAGCACTCTGGTGAGATTTGGGGTTTAGGGTCAGCACCCTCTGCTGAGATTTGGGGGTTTGGGGCTCAGCACCCCTCTGGTGAGATTTGGGGGTTTGGGGCTCAGCACCCTCTGGTGAGACTGGGGGTTTGGGGGAGATTTTGGGGTGCCAGTGCCAACTTTGGGGTGCCAATACCGATTTTGGGGTTATCAGGACAATTTTGGGGCGTCAGTGCTGATTGTTGGGGGTGCCAATGCCAATCTTTGGGGTGCCAGTGCAATTTTGGGGTGCCAGTATCGATTTAGGGTGTCAGTGCACATTTTGGGGTGCCAATGCCAGTTTTGGGGGTGCCAGGTGTGTTTTTGAGGTGCTAATACCGATTTTGGGGTGCCAGTGCTGATTTTGGGGTGTCAGGATGACTTCAGTGCCCATTCCGATTTTGGGGTGTCAGTGCCTATTTTGGGGTGCCCATTCCGATTTTGGGGTGTCAACACCAATTTTCGCTGTGTCATTGCTGATTTTCAGATGCCAGTAATGTTTTTGGGGTGTCCATACCCATTTTGGGGTGCCCGTATCACTTCTGGGGTATCAATACTGATTTTGGGGTATCAATACCGACTTTGGGCCAATGCAAACTTGGGGTGTGTCAGTTCCAATTTTGGGGTGCCCATACCAATTTTGGGGTTGCTAATTCCGATTTTGGGCTGGGTTTGGGGTACCAATACCAATTTTAGGATTTCAATATCTATTTTTGGGGTATCAATACCAGTTTTGGGGTACCAATACCTATTTTTGGGGTACCAATATCTATTTTTGGGGTATCAGTAGTAATTTTGGGGTGCCCCCGCAGCGTGCTGTGCTACCTGTCGGGGCTCACCTGGCTGCTGCCCCCTCCCCATTGTCACCTGTGACTTTGGGCTGGGCTTGGGGCGTCACTGATGATTTTGGGGTATCAATATCTATTTTTGGGGCATTGGAATTCGTTTTTGAAGTATCAATATTTATTTTTAGGGTGTCAGTATTTATTTTGGGGTACCAATATTTATTTTTTGGGGTGTCAATATCCATTTTTGGGGTGTCAATATCCATTTTTGAGGCATTGGAATCTCTATTTTTGAGGTATCAATATCTATTTTTAGGGGTGTCAGTATTTATTTTTGGGTATCAATATCTACTTTTGGGGTATCAATACCTATTTTCGGGTGTCAATATCCATTTTTGGGGTGTCAATATCTGTTTTTGAGGTGCCAATATCCATTTTTGGGGCATTGGAATTTTATTTTTGAAGTATCTATATCTATTTTTAGGGTGTCAGTATCTATTTTTGGGGTATCAATATCTACTTTTGGGTATCAATACCTATTTCAGGTGTCAATATCCATTTTTGGGGTGTCAATATCTGTTTTTGGGGTGCCAATATCCATTTTTGGGGGCATTGGAATTTATTTTGAAGTATCTATATCTATTTTTAGGGTGTCAGTATCTATTTTTGGGGTATCAATACCTATTTTTGGGGTAACAATATTTTATTTTTGGGGGTGTCAATATTTTATTTTTGGGGTATCAGTATCTATTTTTGGGGGTTCCAATACCTATTTTTGGCGTTTCAATACCTATTTTTGGGGTGTCAACATCTATTTTGGATTATCAATATCTATTTTTGGGGTATCAATGTCTATTTTTAGGGGTACCAGTGTCTATTTTTAGGGTGTCACTGATGATTTTGGGGTATCAATATCCATTTTTGGGGCGCCAATATCTATTTTTGAGGTGTCAATATCTATTTTTGGGGTAAAACTAATATCTATTTTTGAGGTATCAGTATCTATTTTTGGGGTATCAATACCTATTTTTGGGGTGTCAATGTCTATTTTTAGGGTACCAGTGTCTATTTTTGGGGTGTCACTGATGATTTTGGGGTGTCAATACCTGATTTTGGGGTGCTGATGCTCGATTTTTGAGGCGCCCCGCAGCGTGCTGTGCTACCTGGCGGGCTCACCTGGCTGCTGCCCCTCCCCCATTGTCACCTGTGGCTCAGGGCTGGGTTTGGGGTCTCAGCGCCGATTTTGGGCTGGGGTTTGGGGTGTCTCTGATGATTTTGGGGTACCAATGTCTACGTTTTAGGGGCGCCCCGCAGCGTGCTGTGTTACCTGGCGGGGGCTCACCTGGCTGCTGCTGCTGCCGCTGCTGGCGCCGCGCTCGTACCTGTCCAGAGAACGTCATGGCTCCACCATGGTGGGGAGGGGTCGGAGTTCGGGGCCCCGCGCGCTGGCGCTGGCGCGGGAGTTCGGGGAGCAGCGCCGGAAGGAGGGTGAGCCCCCGAATTTTGGGGGCTGGGGCTGGGGAGGGTGAGACCCCGAATTTTGGGGGCTGGGGGCTGGGGGAGAGTGGGGCCCTGAATTTTGGGGATTGGGAGGGTGAGACCCCGAATTTGGGGGCTGGGGAGGGTGAGCCCTGAATTTGGGGGCTGGGGGCTGGGGAGGGGTGAGACCCCGAATTTGGGGGCTGGGGAGGGTGAGACCCCTGAATTTGGGGGGTTTGGGGAGGGGACCCTGGATTTTGGGGATTGGGAGAGGAGACTCCAAATTTTGGGGATTTGGGGAGGGAGACCCCGATTTGGGGGCTTGGGGATGGGAGCCCCGGATTAGGGGTGATTGGGGAAGGAGGAGACTCCAAAATTTTTGGGGATTTGGGGGCTGGGGAGGGTGAGACCCCCGAATTTGGGGGGCTGGAGGGGCTTGGAAGGGTGAGACCCCGAATTTGGGGGAGGGTGAGCCTCGGATTTGGGGAGGGTGAGACCCCGATTTGGGGGCTGGGGGAGGGACACAGCTGGGAGAGTGGGGCGGGACCCCTGGGGTTTGGGGGGTTTGGAGGGTGCCCCAGTGCCATCCCATAATTCTTAGGATTCCTGTGGGGTGTGGGGTGCCCCCATCCCATAATTCAGGGTGCTCCCCGTGTTTTTGGGGGTTCCCAATCCCGATTCCATCCCATAATTTGGGGGTGTTTCCTGTGGGGTTTGGGGGTTCAGGCAGGTTTGGGGTTCCCAATCCCAATCGGATCCATACCATGATTTTAGCGCTCTCTGTTTTTGGGGCTCCCATTCCCAATCCCGATCCATCCCATAGTTTAAGAGCTCTCCCGGTGTTTTGGGGCTCCCCAATCCCGATCCATCCCCATAATTTGGGGTGTTCCCTGTGGGGTTTGGGGGTTCAAGGCGGTTTGGGTTCCTGATCCGATCCCATCGCGATCCACGCCGTGTTTTAGCGCTCTCCCCGCCGCCTGGCTGGCGCGCTCCATGTTCCAGCTGGGGCTCGAGGTCCATTCCCAGCGCTTCGCTCGGACCCTGCCCTTCCCCGACGAGACCCACGAGCGCTACGTACTGGGGGACTGGGGAGACTGGGAGGGACTGGGGAGACTGGGAGGGACTGGGAGAGACTGGGGTGGGATAATGGGATGGGCTGGGATGCGATAATGGGATACTGGGATGGGATAATGGGATGGACTGGGATGCGATAATGGGATACTGGGAGGGGACTGGGAGGGGACTGAGGGGCCTGGGGATACTGGGATGGGATAATGGGATGGACTGGGGATGCGATAATGGGATACTGGGGGGAGACTGGGAGGGACTGGGGATACTGGGATGGGATACTGGGGGGACTGGGAGAGGAACTAGGATGGGACTAGGAAGGAACTGGGAGGGATCCCTGTGCAGTTTTTGGGGGTGCAGTTTTTGGGGTGCTGTAGGGATATTTTTGGGGTGCTGACTCTGTCCCCCCAGCTGGTCGGAACACCAACGTGTTCGAGTGCTAGGTGCAGTTTTTGGGGTGCAGTGGATGTTTTTGGGGTGCAGTTTTTGGGGTGCAGTTTTTGAGGTGCAGTTTTGGGGTGCTGTGAGAATATTTTCGAGTGCTGACCCCTTTTCCCTGTCCCAGCTGGTCCGGGGCACCAACGTGTTCGAGGTGCATGCGTGCAGTTTTGGGGTGCAGTGGGGATATTTTGGGGTGCTATGGGGATATTTTGGGGTGCAGTTTTTGGGGTGCAGTTTTGGGGGTGCTATGGGGATATTTTGAGGTGCAGTTTTTGGGGTGCAGTTTTTGGGAGTGCAGTTTTTGGGGTGCAGTGGATATTTTGGGGTGCAGTTTTTGGGGGTGCTGATCCCCTTTTCCCCCAGCTGGTCCGGGGCACCAATGTTTTGAGAGTGCTGGGTGCAGTTTTTGGGGTGCAGTGGGGATATTTTGGGGTGCTATGGGGGTATTTTGGGGTGCAGTTTTCGAGGTGCTGACCCCTTTTCCCTGCCCCCAGCTGGTCACGTGGCACCAACATGTTCGAGTGCTGGGTGCAGTTTTTGGGGTGCTATGGGGTATTTTGGGGTGCAGTTTTTGGGGTGCTATGGGGATATTTTGGGTGCAGTGGGGATATTTTGGGGTCCAGTTTTGAGTGCTGACCCCTTTTCCCCCAGCTGGTCAGGGGCACCAATGTTTTCGAGTGCTGGGTGCAGTTTTTGGGGTGCAGTTTTGGGGTGCTATGGGGATATTTTGGAGTGCATTTTTGGGGTGCAGTTTTGGGGGTGCCGTTGGATGTTTTGGGGTGCAGTTTTTGGGGTGCCGTTGGATGTTTTTGAGGTGCAGTTTTAGGGTGCTATGTGGATATTTTGGGGTTCCCTGGATGGATATTTCGAGTGCTGACCCCTTTTCCCCCAGCTGGTCCGTGGCTACCAACGTGTTCGAGGTGCTGGGTGCAGTAGGGATATTTTGGGGTGCTATAGGGATATTTTGGGGTGCTATATGGATATTTTGGGAGTGCAGTTTTGGGGTGCAGTTTTGGGGTGCAGTTTTTGGGGTGCTGACTTTTTCTCCAGCTGGTCCGTGGCACCAACGTGTTCGAGGTGCTGGGTGCAGTTTTGGGGTGCTATATGGATATTTTGGGGCGCAGTTTTTGGGGTGCTATGGGGGTATTTTTGGGGTGCAGTTTTTGAGGTGCTGACCCCTTTTCCCCCAGCTGGTCCGAGGCACCAACGTTTTCGGGTGCTGCGCGCCCTCGCGGCTAGCACGGAGTCGCTGCTGCTGCTCGTGCCCCTGCGGCGGCGAGCAGCGGCGCAACAACCAGGCCGTGGGACTGCTGCTGGCGCTGGCGGGGCACTGCCGCGGTACTGGGGATACTGGGGATACTGGGAGTACTGGGGTACTGTACTGGGGGTACTGGGATACTGTACTGGGGATACTGGGACTGCTGCTGGCGCTGGCGGGGCACTGCCGGGGTACTGGGGATACTGGGGACTGGGAGTACTGGGATACTGTACTGGGACTGCTGCTGGCGCTGGCGGAGGCACTGCGCATGGTACTGGGGATACTGGGAGTACTGGGAGTACTGGGATACTGTACTGGGGACTGCTGCTGGCGCTGGCCGGGCACCTGCCGGGTACTGGGGAGCACTGGGAGTACTGGAAGTACTGGGATACTGTACTGGGGACTGCTGCTGGCGCTGGCGGGGGCACTGCCAGCGGTACTGGGATACTAGGGATACTGGGAGTACTGGGATACTGTACTGGGGGTACTGGGGGACTGGGGATACTGGGATACTGTACTGGGGGTACGGATACTGTACTGGGGTACTGGGGACTGCTGCTGGCACTGGCGGGGAGGCACTGCCGCTGGTACTGGGGAGCACTGGGAGTACTGGGATACTGGGATACTGTACTGGGACTGCTGCTGGCGCTGTGCAGGGCACTGCCGCACGGTACTGAGGATACTGGGGATACTGGGAGTACTGGGATACTGTACTGGGGTACTGTACTGGGGATACTGGGGACTGCCGCTGGCGCTGGCGGGGGCACTGCCGGGGTACTGGGAGCACTGGGGGACTGGGAGTACTGGGATACTGTACTGGGACTCAAGCTGCTGGCACTGGCGGGGCACTGCCGAGGTACTGGGGGACTGGGGGATACTGGGGAGTACTGGGATACTGTACTGGGGATACTGGGGTACTGGGGATACTGTACTGGGACTGCTGCTGGCGCTGGCGGGCACTGCAGAGAGTACTGGGGATACTGGGGATACTGGGGATACTGGGATACTGTACTGGGGGTACTGGGATACTGTACTGGGGATACTGGGACTGCTGCTGGCGCTGGCGGGCACTGCCGGGGTACTGGGGATACTGGGGATACTGGGAGTACTGGGATACTGTACTGGGGATACTGGGATACTGTACTGGGGACTGCTGCTGGCGCTGGCGAGGCACTGCCGAGGGTACTGGGAGCACTGGGAGTACTGGGAGTACTGGGGATACTGTACTGGGAGTACTGGGATACTGTACTGGGGATACTGGGGACTGCTGCTGGCGCTGGCGAGGCACTGCCGGGTACTGGGAGCACTGGGAGTACTGGGGATACTGGGGATACTGTACTGGGGGTACTGGGATACTGTACTGGGGGTACTGGGATACTGTACTGGGGTACTGGGGGTACTGGGATACTGTACTGGGACTGCTGTGCTGGCGCTGGCGGCACTGCGGGTACTGGGGATACTGGGGATACTGGGGGTACTGGGGATACTGTACTGGGGTACTGGGGATACTGTACTGGGGGTACTGGGACTGCTGCTGGCGCTGGCGAGGGCACTGCCGAGGTACTGGGGATACTGGGGGTACTGGGAGTACTGGGATACTGTACTGGGGATACTGGGATACTGTACTGGGGATACTGGGATACTGTCCTGGGACTGCCTGCTGGCGCTGGCGGAGCACTGCCGGGTACTGGGGATACTAGGGGGACTGGGATACTGTACTGGGGATACTGTACTGGGGGTACTGGGGATACTGGGGGTACTGGGATACTGGGGGTACTGGGGTACTGGGGATACTGGGATACTGGGGTACTGGGGATACTGGGATACTGGGGAGTACTGGGGATACTGGGGGTACTGGGATACTGGGGTACTGGGGATACTGGGGGTACTGGGGTACTGGGGATACTGGGATACTGGGGTACTGGGGATACTGGGGATACTGGGGGTACTGGGGATACTGGGGGTACTGGGATACTGGGGGTACTGGGGTACTGGGGAGTACTGGGGTACTGGGATACTGGGGGTACTGGGGATACTGGGGGATACTGGGGTACTGGGATACTGGGGACACTGGGGACATTCAGGGATACTGGGGGACATTAGGGGACTTTGGGGGACATTAGGATACTGGGGACACTGGGGATACTGGGGATACTGGGGCTCCTGCCCAGGTGGGGCCAGTGACACCCTGGGAGCTACTGGGGCTGGGGGCCTTTGGGGAAGCTGGGGCTGGACTGGTTTATACTGGCCCCATACTGGTTTTATACTGGTCGGACTAGTCCATATTGGTTCATACTGGTCCAGTACTGGACCCATCCCACAGCTTCCAGTTCCCCTCAGGTCATATTTACTGGGGCTGTACTGGTCCATACTGGGGCTGTACTGGTCCATACTGGGGTTCTACTGGTTCGTGCTGGGGTTATACTGGTCCGTACTGGGTTCATACTGATCCATACTGGGTTATACTGGTCCATACTGAGTTATACTGGTTCATACTAGGGCTGTACTGGTTCATACTGGGGTTATACTGGTCTGTACTGGGTTATACTGGTCTGTACTGGGTTATACTGGTCCGTACTGGGTTATACTGGTCCGTACTGGTCCATACCAGTCCATGCTGATCTGTACTGGTCTGTACTGCTTTATGCTTGTTTGTACTGGTTTGTATTGGCTTCTGGTGGTCTGTACTGGTTTGTACCAGTCCACGCTGGTTTATACTGGTCTGTGCCAGTCCATACTGGTTCATACAGATCTGTACTGGACCATGGTAGTTTGTAGTAGCCTGTACTGGTTTATACTGGTTTATACTGGTTTATACCAGTCCGTACCAGTTCACACTGGTTTATACTGGTCTGTACTGGTCCATGCAGGTCAGATTTACTGGGCCAAGGATCTGATCTTCCCTGGTGACGGAGCACCGACCTGCTGGGGACACAGGCCTGGCTGGAGGGGTACCACGGGAGAACCTTACTGGTGAGACTGGGGAGCACCTGGGAGGGACTGGGAGGGACTGGGAACCACGGGAGAACCTTACTGGTGAGACTGGGAGCACTGGGAGGGACTGGGAACCATGGGGAGAGCCTTACTGGTGAGACTGGGGAGCACTGGGAGAGGGACTGGGAGGGACTGGGAACCACGGGGAGAACCTTACTGGTGAGACTGGGAGCACTGGGAGGGACTGGGAACCATGGGGAGAGCCTTACTGGTGAGACTGGGAGCACTGGGAGGGACTGGGAACCATGGGGAGAGCCTTACTGGTGAGACTGGGAGGGACTGGGAGGGACTGGGAACCACAGGGAGAGCCTTACTGGTAAGACTGGGAGCACTGGGAGGGACTGGGAACCTTACTGGTGAGACTGGGAGGGACTGGCAACCACGGGAGAACCTTACTGGTGAGACTGGGAGCACTGGGAGGGACTGGGAACCATGGGAGAGCCTTACTGGTGAGACTGGGAGCACTGGGAGGACTGGGAACCCACGGGAGAGCCTTACTGGTGAGACTAGGAGCACTGGGAGGGACTGGGAACCACGGGAGAGCCTTACTGGTGAGACTGGGAGCACTGGGAGGGACTGGGAACCATGGGAGAGCCTTACTGGTGAGACTGGGAGCACTGGGAGGGACTGGGAACCACGGGAGAACCTTACTGGTGAGACTGGGAGCACTGGGAGGGACTGGCAACCTTACTGGTGAGACTGGGGAGCACTGGGAGGGACTGGGAGGGACTGGGAACCACGGGGAGAGCCTTACTGGTGAGACTGGGAGCACTGGGAGAGACTGGGAACCTTACTGGTGAGACTGGGATGGACTGGGAACCACGGGAGAGCCTTACTGGTGAGACTGGGAGCACTGGGAGGGACTGGGAACCACGGGAAGAGCCTTACTGGTGAGACTGGGAGGGACTGGGAACCTTACTGGTAAGACTGAGAGCACTGGGAGGGACTGGGAACCTTACTGGTGAGACTGGGGAGGGACTGGCAACCACGGGGAGAACCTTACTGGTGAGACTGGGAGCACTGGGAGGGACTGGGTGGCCATTCTGAGGTCCCATGGTCACTCAGGGGTCACTCAGGGTCACTCAGAGGTCACTCAGGGTCACTCAGGGGTCACTGTGGTCACTCAGGGTCACTCAGGGTCACTCAGGGGTCACTCAGGGTCACTCAGGGTCACTTGGGGTCACTCAGAGGTCACTGAGAGGTCACTCCAGAGTCACTCAGGGTCACTCAGGGTCACTCAGGTCACTCAGAGGGTCACTCAGGGTCACTCAGGGGTCACTCAGGTCACTCAGGGTCACTCAGGGGTCACTCAGGGGTCACTCAGGTCACTCAGGGTCACTCAGGGGGTCACTCAGGGTCACTCAGGGGTCACTCAGGTCACTCAGGTCACTCAGGGTCACTCAGGGTCACTCAGGGTCACTCAGGGGTCACTCAGGTCACTCAGGGTCACTCAGGGTCACTCCAGGTCACTCAGTGGTCACTCAGAGGAGTCACTCTGGCCCCAGGGATGACCAGTAGCCTGTTCCCAGCCCGGGGCCGGGGTCCATCCAGGCCGCCCTGGCGCTGGAGCTCAGCCAGGACGTGCTGTGGCACTCAGGGGTCACTGTGGTCACTCAGGGTCACTCAGTGGTCACTCAGGTCACTCAGGGGTCACTCAGGGGTCACTCAGGGTCACTCTGGCCCCCAGGGATGGTCACTCAGGATTTTCCCAGCCCGGGGCAGGGTCCATCCAGGCAGTGCTGGCCCTGGAGCTCAGCCAGGACGTGCTGTGGCACTGTGCTTCCTGTGGTCATTCAGGGTCACTCAGTGGTCACTCAGAGGTCACTCTGGCCCCAGGGATGGTCACTGAGGGTCACTCTAGCCTCAGGGATGACCAGTAGCCCGTTCCCAGCCCCGGGGCTGGCTCCATCCAGGCCGCGCTGGCCCTGGAGCTCAGCCAGGACGTGCTGTGGCACTGGGGGTCCCTGGGGTCACTGTGGTCACTCAGTGGTCACTCTGGGTCACTCAGGGTCACTCAGTGGTCACTCAGGGTCACTCAGTGGTCACTCAATGGTCACTCAGGGTCACTCCAGGGTCACTCAGTGGTCACTCAGAGGTCACTCTGGCCCCCAGGGATGGTCACTCCAGGATTTCCCAGCCCGGGCAGGGTCCATCCAGGCCGCCCTGGCCCTGGAGCTCAGCCAGGACGTGCTGTGGTCAGTCAGGGTCACTCAGGGTCACTCAGGGTCACTCAGGGTCACTCTGGCCCCCAGGGATGACCAGTAGCCCGTTCCCAGCCCGGGCAGGGTCCATCCAGGCCGCCCTGGCCCTGGAGCTCAGCCAGGACGTGCTGTGCTCACTGGGGTCACTGGGGTCACTCAGGGGGTCACTGTGCTCACTGTGGTCACTCAGGGTCACTCTGGTTTCAGGGATGGTCACTCAGAGTTTCCCAGCCCGGGGCCGGCTCCATCCAGGCCGCCCTGGCCCTGGAGCTCAGCCAGGACGTGCTGTGGCACTGGGGTCACTGTGGTCACTGTGGTCACTGTGGTCACTCAGGGTCACTCAGGGTCACTCAGGGTCACTCAGGGGTCACTCAGGGTCACTCAGTGGTCACTCAGTGGTCACTCAGGGTCACTCAGTGGTCACTCTGGCCCCCAGGGATGACCAGTAGCCCGTTCCCAGCCCGGGCCGGCTCCATCCAGGCCGCTGGCCCTGGAGCTCAGCCAGGACGTGCTGTGCTCACTGGGGTCACTGGGGTCACTCAGGGGTCACTGTGCTCACTGTGGTCACTCAGGGTCACTCAGGGGTCACTCAGTGGTCACTCAGTGGTCACTCTGGTTTCAGGGATGGTCACTCAGGATTTCCCAGCCCGGGGCCGGCTCCATCCAGGCGCGCTGGCGCTGGAGCTCAGCCAGGACGTGCTGTGGTCACTGTGCTCCCCTGTGCTCACTCAGGGGTCACTCAGGGTCACTCAGGGTCACTCAGTGGTCACTCAGGGTCACTCTGGCCCCCAGGGATGACCAGTAGCCCCGTTCCCAGCCCCGGGGCCGGGTCCATCAGGCCGCCCTGGCCCTGGAGCTCAGCCAGGACGGGGTTCACCAGCCTGGACGTGGCCGTGGAGGGTTTGGACGTGGCGCCTGCCCAACCTGGACCTGCTGACGCTGCTGCAGCAGCTGTGCCTGCGCCACGGGCTGCTCTGCACCTTCCAGGGAAAGGTGGGGGGCTTTGGGGGGGTCCTGGGGGCCTTTGGGGGTGTCTAGGGGGTCCTGGGGGCTGCTCTGCACCTTCCAGGGCAAGGTGGGGAGTCTGGGGGGCTCCTGGGGGTGTTTGGGGGATCACTCACTGTGCCTGCGCCACGCCCTGCTCTGCACCTTCCAGGGCAAGGTGAGGGAAACTGGGGGAAACTGGGGAGCAGTGTTTGGGGGGATCACTCACTGTGCCTGCGCCACGCCCCTGCTCTGCACCTTCCAGGAAAGGTGGGGTCTGGGGGCTGGGGGGCTTTGGGGGCTGCTCTGCACCTTCCAGGGAAAGGTGGGGAGCTTGGGGGGTCCTGGGGGGCTTTGGGGGCTGCTCTGCACCTTCCAGGGCAAGGTGGGGGTCTGGGGGGCTGGGGGCTTTGGGGGGCTCCTAGGGGTGTTTGGGGGGGATCACTCACTGTGCCTGCCACGGCGCTGCTCTGCACCTTCCAGGGCAAGGTGGGGGAAGCTGGGGAAACTGGGGGAAACTGGGGGTGTTTGGGGGGGATCACTCACTCTGCCTGTGTCACACCCTGCTCTGCACCTTCCAGGGCAAGGTGGGGGAAACTGGAGGGTCCTGGGGGGCTTTGGGGGAGTCTGGGGGCTGCTCTCGCCTTCCAGGGCAAGGTCTGCAGTCTGGGGGCTTTGGGGGGTCTGGGGGCTTTGGGGGCTGCTCTGCACCTTCCAGGGCAAGGTGGGGGGAAACTGGGGAAACTGGGGGTGTTTGGGGGATCACTCCACTGTGCCTGCGCTACGGGCTGCTCTGCACCTTCAGGGCAAGGTCTGCAGTCTGGGGGGCTTTGGGGGGCTTTGGGGGGATCACTCGCTGTGCTCTGCGCCACGGGCTGCTCTGCACCTTCCAGGGAAGGTGGGGAGCTTTGAGGGGCTCTAGGGGTGTTTGGGGGTCCTGGGGGGCTTTGGGGATCACTCGCTGTGCCTGCGCCACGGGCTGCTCTGGCACCTTCCAGGGCAAGGTGAGGGAAACTGGGGAAACTGGGGGCTTTGGGGGTCTGGGGTTGCTCTGCACCTTCCAGGGCAAGGTGGGGCTTTGGGGGTCCTAGGGGGCTTTGGGGGGATCCTAGGGGGCTTTGGGAGAGGATCACTGCTGTGCCTGCGCCACGGGCTGCTCTGCACCTTCCAGGGCAAGGTCTGCAGTTTGGGGGGGCTGGGGGGGCTTGGGGGGTCTGGGCTGCTCTGCACCTTCCAGGGCAAGGTCTGCAGTTTGGGGGCCTTGGGGGCCCTGGGGGGTGCTTGGGGGATCACACACTGTGCCTGGCGCCACACCTGCTCTGCACCTTCCAGGCAAGGTGGGGGTCTGGGGGCTTTGGGGGTCCTGGGGGCTGCCTCTGCACCTTCCAGGCAAGGTCTGCAGTTGGGGGTCCTGGGGGGCTTTGGGGGGCTCCTGGGGGGCTTTGAGGGATTTGGGGTGTCTGTTGCTCTGCAACTTCCAGGCAAGGTGGAGGGAACTGGGGCTCCTGAGGGTCCTGGGGGTTTGGAGGAGTTGATGGTGATTTGGGGGTCCTGGGGGTTGCTCTGCACCTTCCAGAGAAAGGTGGGGGAGTTTGGGGGGGTCCTGGGGGGGCCTTTGGGGGTGTCTAGGGGTCCTGGGGGCTGCTCTACACCTTCCAGGGAAAGGTTTGGAGTTTGAGGGGCTTTGGGGGGGGGTCTGGGGGGATTTTTGGGAGGATCACTCACTCTGCCTGTCACACCCTGCTCTGCACCTTCCAGGGCAAGGTGGGGAGTCTGGGGGGCTTTGGGGCTCCTGGGGGGGGTCTGGGGGCTGCTCTGCACCTTCCAGGGCAAGGTCTGGAGTTTGGAGAAGCTTTGGGGGTCCTGGGGGATTTGATGGGGATTTTGGGGGTCCTGGGGGGTTTGGGGGTCCTGGGGCTGCTGTGCATCTTCCAGGGCAAGGTGGGGGTCTGGGGGATTTTGGGTGGGATTTTGGGGGTCCTGGAGGGTCTGGGGGTGTTTGGGGGGATTTTGGGGGGTCTCTGGGGATTTTGAGGTTCCCCATCACTCACAGCCCCCATTTCAGCTTCCCCAGGGCCCCCAGCCTCTGCCCCATGCCCCAGACCCTGGGGCTGATGGGAGGATTTTGGGCTGATTTTGGGGGTCTCTGGGGGATTTTGGGGTTCCCCCATCACTCACAGCCCCCTGTTTGCAGCTGCTCTCGAGGGCTCCCCCAACCCTGCCCATGCCCAGAGCCTGGGGCTGAGGGGGTTTGGGGGTCCCTCTGATTTTGGGGGTCTCTGGTGGGATTTTGGGGTCCCCATCACTGACTGACCCCCGTTTCCAGCTGCCCCCGAGGGCCCCTGGCCCGCCTACGCCCAGAGCCTGCAGACCCTGGGGCTGATGCTGCTGGGGCAGGCGGGGGGCCCCGGGGTCCCCACGGGCTCTTCCTGCCTTCGGCATCGAGGCCCTGACCCTGAGGGGCATCAACAGCTTCAGGCAGCACAAGAGCGACCTGGGGGCGCTGGGGAGGTGAGTCTGGGGGTCTGGGGGTCCTGGGGGGTTTGGGGGTCCTGGGGGCTTTGTGGGGTCCCTGACCCCTGAGAGGCATCAACAGCTTCAGGCAGCACAAGAGCGACCTGGGGGCGCTGGGAGGTGAGCCTGGGGGTCTGGGGGGTTTGGGGGTCCTGGGGGCGTTTGGGGGTCTGGGGTCCCTGGGGGCCTGGGAGTCCTGGGGTCCCTGGGGTCCCTGACCCTGAGGGGCATCAACAGCTTCAGGCAGCACAAGAGCGACCTGGGGGCGCTGGGCAGGTGAGCCTGGGGGTCTGGGGGTCTGGGGGTCCTGGGGGGCTTTGGGGGTCCCTGGGGGTCCCTGACCCTGAGGGGCATCAACAGCTTCAGGCAGCACAAGAGCGACCTGGGGGCGCTGGGGCAGGTGAGCCTGGGGGGTCTGGGGGTCCCTGGGGGTCTTTTGGGGCCCTGACCCTGAGAGGCATCAACAGCTTCAGGCAGCACAAGAGCGACCTGGGGCGCTGGGGAGGTGAGCCTGGGGGTCTGGGGGGTCCTGGGGGTCCTGGGGGGTTTGGGGGGTCTGGGGGGTCCCTGGGGGCTTTGGGGGTCCCTGGGGGTCCCTGACCCTGAGGGGCATCAACAGCTTCAGGCAGCACAAGAGCGACCTGGGGGCGCTGGGGAGGTGAGCCTGGGGGTCTGGGGGTCCTGGGGGTCCTGGGGGTTTGGGGGTCTGGGGGTCCCTGGGGGCTTTGGGGGTCCCTGGGGGTCCCTGACCCTGAGGGGCATCAACAGCTTCAGGCAGCACAAGAGCGACCTGGGGGCGCCGGGAGGTGAGCCTGGGGGGTTTGGGGGCTTGGGGGGTCCTGGGGGGTCTGGGGGTCCTGGGGCAGAATTCTGTGAGTTTGGGGGCTTTGGGTGATCCTGGGGGCGTTTGGGGGTCCTAGGGGCAGTTCTGTGAGTTTGGGGGTCCTGGGGGTCCTGGGGCAGTTCTGTGAGTTTGGGGAAGTTCTGAGGGGTTTTGGGGGCCCTGAGAGGGAGTTCTGTGACTTTGGGGTCCCAGAGGGGCTTGGGGGATCCTGAGCTGGTTTGGGGGTCCTGGGCGGAGTTGGCGGGTTTTGGGGAAGTTTCTGGGGGTCCTGGGGGTTTTGGGGTCCAGGGGTTTGGAGGGTCCTGGGGCAGTTCTGTGAGTTTGGGGGTCCTGGGGGGTCCTGGGGGCAGTTCTGTGAGTTTGGGGGTCCTGGGGGCTTGGGGGTTCCTAGGCAGAGTTCTGTGAGTTTGGGGTTTTGGGGAAGTTCCTGGGGTCCTGGGGTTTCTGGGGGTCCAGGGGTTTTGGAGGGTCCTGGGGGCAGTTCCGTGAGTTTGGGGGATCCTGGGGGTCCTGGGGGTCCTGGGGTCCTGAGGCAGAGTTCTGTGAGTTTGAGGGAGTTTGGGGAAGTTTCTGGGGTCCTGGGGGTTTGGGGGTTCCTAGGGCAGAGTTCTGTGAGTTTGGGGGATTTTGGGGAAGTTTCTGAAGGTCCTGGGGGGTTTGAGGGGTTCTGGGGGGTCCTGGGGAGTTTAGGGGGTCCTGAGGGGGAGTTCTGTGAGTTTGGGGTCCTGGGGGTCCTGGGGAAGCTCTGTGAGTTTGGGGTCCTGGGGAGCCCTGTGAGTCTGGGGGCTTTGAGGGGTTTGGGGTCCCAGAGGGGGCTTGGAGGTGTTTTGGGGGTCTAGGGGAGTTTTGTGAATTTGGGTGAGTTTTGGAGGTTCTGGGGGTCCCACAGTGTCCTGGGGGGATTTTGGGATATTTGGGGGTCCTGGGGGTCTCTCTGGATTTGGGGTTCCTGGGCGTCTCTCTGTTTTTGGGAGGGTTCCCAGACCCTTTTTCCCAAAACTCTCCAGGAATTTTCTGCAACCTGAACAACCTTGGGGGATCCTGGGGTCTCTGCCCCTAAATTTGGGAGGTTCTCCTGATTTTGGGGGTCTCTCTGTATTTGGGGTCTCTCCTGTATTTTGGGGGTCTCTCCTGATTTTTGGGGGTCTCTGCTGATGATTTGGGGTTCCCCCTCCCCATTTTCCCCAGAACTCCCCAGGAATGTTCCAGAACTTGAACGACCTTGGGGGGATCCTGGGGGTCTCTCCTGGATTTTAGGGGGATCCTGGGGGTCTCTTTGTATTTGGGGGGGGTCTGTCCTGATTTTTGGGGGGTCTCTGCTGATGTTTTGGGGTCCCCCTCCCCGTTTTCCCCCAAAAAACTCTCCAGGGAATTTTCTGCAACCTGAACAACCTTAGGGGATCCTGGGGGTCTCTCTGGATTTTTGGGGAGATCTCTGTATTTTGGGAGGTCTCTCTGTATTTTGCGGGTCTCCTGATTTTGGGGGTCTCTGCTGATGATTTGGGGTCCCCCTCCCGGTTTGCCCAGGACCCTGGAGGGAATGTTCCGGAAGCTGAACAACCTGCTGGAGCGTTTGCACCAATCCTATTTCCTGTACCTGCTGCCCTCCCTGTCCCGCTTCGTGTCCATCGGCTACTACATCCCTGCCCTGGGGCTGCTGCTGGCCGTGCTGGGCCATCAAAATATCCGGGGAAAAATGGGAAATTGGGGAAAAATGAGAAATGGTGAAAAATGGGAAGGAAAAATGGGAAAAAGCAACAAAAATGGGGAAAACGAGGATAAGGGGTTAAAATGGGGTTAAAATGGGGTTCCTACATCCCTGCCCTGGGGCTGCTGCTGGCCGTGCTGGGGATCAAAATATCCCCGGGAGAAAGTGGGAAATGGGGAGAAATGGTGAAAAATGGGGAGAAATGGTGAAAAAACAGGAGAAAGCGGGGAAAAACGGGGTTAAAATGGGGATAAAAGGGGTTAAAATGGGGTTAAAATGGGGTTCCTGCATCCCTGCCCTGGGGCTGCTGCTGGCCGTGCTGGCCATCAAAATATCCGGGGGAAAAATGGGAAATTGGGAGAAATGGGGAAAAAATGGGGAGAAGCTTGGGGAAAATGGGAAAAACAGCAAAAATAGAGCAACGGGGATAAAGGGGGTTAAAATGGGGTTAAAATGGGGTTCCTACAGCCTGCCCTGGGAGGCTGCTGCTGGCCGTGCTGGCCATCAAAAATATCCGGGGAAAAATGGAAGTGGGGAAAAAATGAGGGAGAAATAAGGTGAACAAATGAGGAAAAACGGCCAAAAAATGGGAAGCAGACCAAAAATGAGGCTTGGGGATAAAAGGGGTTAAAATGGGGTTAAAATAGGGTTCCTACATCCCTGCCCTGGGGCTGCTGCTGGCCGTGCTGGGGATCAAAATATCCCTCGGGAAAATGGGGAGAAATGGGAAAAAATGTCGGAAAAATGGGAAAAATGGGAAAAACAGCAAAAAATGGGGAAAAACGGGGATAAAAGGGTTAAAATGGGTTAAAATGGGGTTAAAATGGGGCTTGCATCCCTGCCTGGGAGGCTGCTGCTGGCCGTGCTGGCCATCACCAAAATATCCGGGGAAAAATGGAAATTGGGGAGAAATGGGAAAAAATGGGGGAGAAGCGGGGAAAATGGGGAAAAAAACAGCAAAATGGGAAAAGCGGGATAAAGGGGATTAAAATGGGGTTAAAATGGGGTTCCTACATCCCTGCCCTGGGGCTGCTGCTGGCGTGCTGAGGATCCCAAAATATCCTGGGGAAAAAATGGAAATTGGGAAAATGGGGGAAAATGGTGGAGAAAGCGGGAAAAAATGGGAAAAACCGCAAAAAATGAAAACTTGGGGAAAAATGGGTTAAAATGGGGTTAAAATGGGGTTCCTACATCCCTGCCCTGGGGCTGCTGCTGGCCGTGCTGGGGATCAAAATATCCGGGGAAAAATGGAAATTGGGGAAAATGGGGGAAAAATGGGGAAAATGGTGAAAAATGGGGAGAAATGGGAAAAAATGGGGAAAAACGGCAAAAAATGGGGAAAACGGCAAAAATGGGGTTAAAATGGGTTCCTACATCCCAGCCCTGGGGCTGCTGCTGGCCGTGCTGGGGATCAAAATATCCTGGGGAAAATGGTGAAAAATGGGGAGAAATGGGAAAAAATGGGGAGAAACGGGGAAAAATGGGGAGAAACGGGAAAAAATGGGGAAAAACGGCAAAAATGGGGTTAAAATGGGGTTCAAATGGGGATCCTCATCCCTGCCCTGGGGCTGCTGCTGGCCGTGCTGGGGATCAAAATATCCGGGGAAAATGGGGAGAAATGGGAAAAATGGGGAGAAACGGGAAAAAATGGGGAGAAATGGTGAAAAATGGGGAGAAACGGGGAAAAAATGGGAAAAACCAGCAAAAATGGGAAAAACAGCAAAAAATGGGAAAAACAGGGATAAAAGGGGTTAAAATGGGGGTTTCTGCATCCCTGCCCTGGGGCTGCTGCTGGCCGTGCTGGGGATCAAAATATCCTGGGGAAAATTGGGAAAATGGGGAAAAATGGGTGAAAAAATGGGAAAAAACCAGCAAAAAATGGGGAAAAAACAGGGATAAAAGGGGTTAAAATGGGGTTAAAATGGGGTTCCTACATCCCTGCCCTGGGGCTGCTGCTGGCCGTGCTGGGGATCAAAATATCCGGGGAAAATGGAGAGAAATGGTGAAAAAATGGGGAAAAATGGGAAAACCAGCAAAAAATGGGGGAAAAAGCGGAAAAATGGGGTTAAAATGGAATTAAATGGGGTTAAAATGGGGTTTCTAGCATCCCTGCCCTGGGGCTGCTGCTGGCCGTGCTGGCCATTAAAAATATCCTGGGGAAAAATGGGAAAAATAGGGAAAAATGGTGAAAAAATGGGGAAAACCAGCAAAAAATGGGGAAAACGGGGATAAAAGGGGTTAAAATGGGGTTAGAATGGGGGTTAAAATGGGGTTAAAATGGGGTTCCTACATCCCTGCCCTGGGGGCTGCTGCTGGCCGTGCTGGGGATCAAAATATCCTGGGAAATGGGGAGAAACGGAAAAATGGGGAAAAAACCGGCCAAAAAATGGGGAAAATGGGTAAAAATGGGGAAAAGCAGGGGATAAAAGGGGTTAAAATGGGGTTAAAATGGGGTTCCTACATCCCTGCCCTGGGGCTGCTGCTGGCCGTGCTGGGGATCAAAGATATCCGGGGAAATAGGGAGAAATGGGGAGAAACAGGAAAAAATGGGGAGAAACCAGCAAAAATGGGGAAAAACGGCAAAAATGGGGGAAAAACGGGGATAAAAGGGGTTAAAATGGGGTTAGAATGGGGTTCCTACATCCCTGCCCTGGGGCTGCTGCTGGCCGTGCTGGCCATCAAAATATCCTGGGGAAAATGGGAAATTGGGGAAAAATGGGGAGAAATGGTGAAAAATGGGGAGAAACGGGGAAAAAATGGGGAAAAACGGCAAAAATGGGGAAAAACGGCAAAATGGGGTTAAAATGGGGTTCCTACATCCCTGCCCTGGGGCTGCTGCTGGCCGTGCTGGGGATCAAAATATCCGGGAAAAATGGGTAACTGGGGAGAAATGGGGAAAAAATGGGAAAAAATGGTGAAAAAATGGGGAGAAACGGGAAAAAATGGGGTAAAACGGCAAAATGGGGTTAAAATGGGGTTAAAATGGGGTTCCTGCATCCCTGCCCTGGGGCTGCTGCTAGCCGTGCTGGGCATCAAAATATCCTGGGGGAAAAATGGAAAATTGGGAAAAATGGGGAAAAATGGGGAGAAACGGGGAAAAAATGGGAAAAATGGGGAAAAAATGGGGAAAAACAGCAAAAATGGGGTTAAAATGGGGTTCCAACATCCCTGCCCTGGGGCTGCTGCTGGCCATCAAAAATATCCTGGGGAAAAAATGGGAAAATGGGGAGAAACGGGAAAAAATGGGAAAAACCGGCAAAAAATGGGGAAAAACGGCAAAATGGGGAAAAACGGCAAAAATGGGGTTAAAATGGGGTTAAAATGGGGTTCCTACATCCCTGCCCTGGGGCTGCTGCTGGCCGTGCTGGGGATCAAAATATCCTGGGGAAAAATGGGAAATTGGGGAAAAATGGGAGAAATGGTGAAAAAATGGGGAAAATGGGTAAAAAATGGGAAAAACGGCAAAAATGGGGAAAACGGGGATAAAGGGGTTAAAAATGGGGTTAAAATGGGGTTCCTACATCCCTGCCCTGGGGCTGCTGCTGGCCGTGCTGGGCATCAAAATATCCGGGGGAAAAATGGGAAATTGGGGAGAAATGGGGGAAAATGGGAGAAACGGGGAAAAATGGGAAAAAATGGGAAAAAACAGCAAAAATGGGGAAAAACGGGGATAAAAGGGGTTAAAATGGGGTTCCTACATCCCTGCCCTGGGGCTGCTGCTGGCCGTGCTGGGGATCAAGATATCCGGGGAAAATGGGAAGCTGGGGAAAAATGGGGAGAAATGGTGAAAAATGGGGAGAAACAGGGAAAAATGGGGAAAAACGGCAAAAAATGGGGAAAAACGGCCAAAATGGGGTTAAAATGGGGTTAAAATGGGGTTCCTACATCCCTGCCCTGGGGCTGCTGCTGGCCGTGCTGGGGATCAAAATATCCTGGGGAAAAATGGAAATTGGGAAAAATGGGGAAAAATGGGGAGAAGCGGGGAAAAATGGGGAAAAATGGGAAAAAATGGGGAAAAACGGCAAAAATGGGGTTAAAATGGGGTTCCAACATCCCTGCCCTGGGGCTGCTGCTGGCCGTGCTGGCCATCAAAATATCCGAAATGGGGAAAATGGGGAAAAATGGGGAGAAACTGGGAAAAAATGGGGAAAAACGGGAAAAAATGGGGAAAAACAGCAAAAATGGGAAAACGGCAAAAATGGGGCAAAAATGGGGTTAAAATGGGGTTAAAATGGGGTTCCTACATCCCTGCCCTGGGGCTGCTGCTGGCCGTGCTGGGGATCAAAATATCCTGGGGGAAAATGGGAAATTGGGGAAAAATGGGGAGAAATGGGGAAAAATGGGGAAAATGGGGGAAAAATGGGAAAAACAGCAAAAATGGGGGTTAAAATGGGGAAAAACAGCAGAAAATGGGGAAAAATTGAGAAAATATTTGGAGAAAAATGGGGAAAATATGGAAAAAATGGGGAGGAATGAGGAAAAAATAGGGGAAAACAGCAAAAAAAATGCGGAAAATGCAGGAAATGATGAAAAAATGCGAAAATATTTGGGGAAAAAAAATGGGGAAATGGGAAAAAGAGCAAAAATGGGGTTAAAATGGGGTTCCTACATCCCAGCCCTGGGGCTGCTGCTGGGGCTGAAAATATCCTGGGGAAAATGGGAAATTGGGAAAAATTGCAAAAACGGAGAAACTGAAAAAATGGGGAAAAGACAGCAAAATGTCAAAAAAGCAGCAAAAAATGGCGGGAAATTGGTAAAAATAGGGGGAGAAGTGGGGAAAAATGGGGAAAAAGCAGCGGAAATGGGGAAAAAATGGAGAAAATATTCGGGGAAAAATGGGAAATATGGGGAAAAGTGGGGAAAAGTGGGAAAAATGGGAAAAATGGGAAAAATGGAGAAAATATTCGGGGAAAAATGGGGAAATATGGGGAAAATGGGAAAAGGTGGGAAAATGGGAAAAAATGGGAAAAATGGGGAAAAAATGGAAAATGTTTGGGGAAAAATGGGAAATATGGGAAAAATGGGAAAAAAATGGGGAAAATGGAAAAAATGGGAAAAATGTGAAAAAGTGGGAAAATGGGGAAATGTGGAAAAATAGGAAAGCAGCAGAAAATGGGAAAAAGCAGCAAAATGGGGTAAAATGGGGGTCTGGGGGTCCGGGGGTCCCGCGGCTTTCCTTGACCCCTCCCCCACGCCCTGGAGCTGTGGATGCGGCTGAGCCGGAGCGAGGAGGGGAGGGGCAGCCCCGGCGGGGGAGGTGAGCGGGGACAGGGACCCCAAAATATCCTGGGGACCCCAAAATAGCCCTGGGACCCCAAAATAGCCCTGGGACCCCAAAATTCTGCTGGGAACCTAAATTATCCTGGGGACCCCAAATTCTCCTGGGGACCCCAAAATATCCTGGAACCCCAATAGCCCTGGGACCCCAAATTCTCCTGGGACCCCAAAATATCCTGGGAACTCAAATTATCCTGGGAACCCCAAAATATCCTGGGACCCCAAATTCTCCTGGGACCCCAAAATATCCTGGGAACTCAAATTATCCTGGGAACCCCAAAATATCCTGGGACCCCAAAATATCCTGGGGACCCCAAAATATCCTGGGGATCCAAAATAGTCCTGGGACCCCAAAATATCCTGGGACCCCAAAATAGCCAGGACCCCAAATTCTCCTGGGACCCCAGATTATTCTGGGACCCCAAATTATCCTGGGAACTCAAATTCTTCTGGGGACTCCAAAATAGCCCTGGGACCCCAAATTATCCTGGGACCCCAAAATATCCTGGGACCCTAAAATAGCCCTGGGGACCCCCAAATTCTCCTGGGACCCCAAAATAGCCCTGGGACCCCAAATTATCCTGGGACCCCCAAATTATCCTGGGACCCCAAATTCTCCTGGGACCCCAAAATATCCTGGGACCCTAAAATAGCCCGGGGACCCCAAATTATCCTGGGAACCCCAAAATAGTCCTGGGGACCCCAAATTCTCCTGGGGACCCCAAAATATCCTGGAACCCCAAAATAGCCCTGGGACCCCAAATTCTCCTGGGACCCCAAAATATCCTGGGAACTCAAATTATCCTGGGGAACCCCAAAATATCCTGGGACAAAATTCTCCTGGGACCCCAAAATATCCTGGGAATCTCAAAATTAGTCCTGGGACCCCAAAATATCCTGGGACCCCAAAATGTCCTGGGACCCCAAATTATCCTGGGGATCCAAAATAGTCCTGGGACCCCAAAATATCCTGGGACCCCAAAATGTCCTGGGGACCCTAAATTATCCTGGGACCCCAAATTATCCTGGGGATCCAAAATAGTCCTTGGGACCCCAAAATAGTCCTGGGGACCCCAAATTCTACTGGGGACCCCTAAAATAGCCCTGGGGACCCCAAAATTAGCCCTGGGACCCCCAATTCTACTGGGGACCCCAAATTCTCCTGGGACCCCCATCCTGAGCCCTGGGACCCCCTGAACCCCCATTCTGAGCCCCTGCACCCCAATTCTGTCCCTGCACCCCAAAACTGACCCTGCACCCCAAATCTGACCATGCACCCCAAATCTGACCCTGCACCCCAAATCTGACCCTGCACCCCAATTCAGACCCTGCACCCCAAATCTGTCCCTGCACCCCAAATCTGTCCCTGCACCCCAAATCTGTCCCTGCACCCCAATTCAGACCCTGCACCCCAAATCTGTCCCTGCACCCCAAATCTGACCCCAGTGTGACCCCATTTCTCTCTCACCAGGCGCTGGGGGGCTGCTGTACCTGCTGCCCCCCGTGCTGGTGTCGGCGGCCGCCGGGGCCGCGCTGTACCTGCTGCCCGTGCGCGGCCAGGCCGTGGCCACCCAGCACTTCCCGGTGGGCGAGGCCGAGGCCGTGGTGCTGGCCCTGATCGGCATCTACGTGGCGGGAATGGCGCTGCCCCACAGCACGCACAGGTACCATGGCAACGGGCTATTATGGGATAGATCTGCCCCACAGATATCCATGGTAACGGGTTATTATGGGATAGATCTGCCCCACAGCACGCACAGATACCATGGCAACGGGCTATTATGGGATGGAGCTGCCCCACAGGTACCATGGTAACGGGTTATTATGGGATGGCGCTGCCCACAGTTACCATGGTAACGGGTTGGTATTATGGGATAGATCTGCCCCACAGGTGCCATGGTAACGGGTTGTTATTATGGGATAGATCTGCCCCACAGATATCCATGGTAACGGGTTATTATGGGATGGATCTGCCCCATGGGTGCCATGGTAACGGGTTATTATGGGATAGATCTGCCCCACAGGTACCATGGTAACGGGTTATTATGGGATAGATCTGCCCCACAGGTGCCATGGTAACGGGTTATTATGGGATAGATCTGCCCCACAGGTACCATGGTAACGGGGTTATTATGGGATAGATCTGCCCCACAGGTACCATGGTAACGGGTTATTATGGGATAGATCTGCCCCACAGGTACCATGGTAACGGGTTATTATGGGATAGATCTGCCCCACAGGTGCCATGGTAACGGGTTATTATGGGATAGATCTGCCCCACAGATATCCATGGTAAGGGGTTATTATGGGATAGATCTGCCCCACGGGTATCCATGGCAACGGGTTGTTA
>JAKWBO010000509.1:0-41112 GCA_034336685.1 Luscinia luscinia
ATGTGTCCCCATGTCCCCATGTCCCTGCCGTGTCCCCATGTCCCTGATGTGTCCCCATGTCCCTCTGTGTCCCTGCCGTGTCCCCATGTCCCTGATGTGTCCCTCATGTCCCCATGTCCCTGATGTGTCCCCATGTCCCTCTGTGTCCCTGACCGTGTCCCCATGTCCCTGCTGTGTCCCCATGTCCCTGATGTGTCCCCATGTCCCTCTGTGTCCCTGCCGTGTCCCCATGTCCCTGATGTGTCCCCATGTCCCCATGTCCCTGCCGTGTCCCCATGTCCTCTGTGTCCCTGCCGTGTCCCCATGTCCCTGCTGTGTCTTCATGTCCCTGATGTGTCCCCATGTCCCTCTGTGTCCCTGCCGTGTCCCCATGTCCCTGCCGTGTCCCCATGTCCCTGATGTGTCCCCATGTCCCCATGTCCCTGCCGTGTCCCCATGTCCCTGATGTGTCCCCATGTTCCCCTGTCCCTGCGGTGTCCCCGTGTCCCCTTCCCTGACTGTCCCCTGTCCCCGCAGGTGCAATAACCGCACTCAGTGCGTGGTGGTCGCCGGCTCCGACGCCTTCCCGACCCCTGCCCGGGCACCTACAAATACCTGGAGGTGCAGTACGACTGCGTGCCCTACAGTGAGTGACCCACAGACCCTGCCCCACGGATCCTGCCCCAGAGATCCTGTCCTGCCCCATAGATCCTGTCCTGCCCCATAGATCCTGCCCCAGCACCTGCAAATACCTGGAGGTGCAGTACGACTGCGTGCCCTACAGTGAGTGCTGCCCCATAGATCCTGCCCTGCCCCACAGCCCCTGCTCTGTCCCATAGCTGTGCCCCATAGACCCTGCCCCACAGCCTCCCCCACAGCACCCAGAGGTGCGCCTGGGGACTCCTACCCCGCAGCACCCAAGGGACCCCTCGGGGACCCTGCAGCCCCCCAGGACCCCTGACCCTGGGCACACCCAGGCACCTTTGGGGGGGGGGGGATGGGTTGGGATTTAGGGGGGGGGTCTCAGGAGCCCCCAGGTGTTTGTGGCGGGGTTGTGCCCCGGGGTCCCCCTGTGTCGCATTTGTCCCCCCAGGCCGAGGTGTGACCCCCTGCCCCCAGTTCCGGACCCCCCTGTGACCCCCAACCCCCTTTGGGGGGCTCTGTCTGACCTGGGGGTCCCGGGGGGGGGGGGTTGGGGTGACCCCGTCTCTCCCCAGGCGCCGTCGCGGGACCCCCCAGATTTCCCCCCGGCCCCTCCCCCAGCTTTGCTTTGCAGCCGCCGCCGGAGCCGCCGAGGAACGGCCGGGACTGGGCCGGGCACGGCGGGACTGGGCGGGACTGGGACGGGGCACGGCACCGGCGCCGGGACCCGCCAGGGGCAGCCAGACACGGCAGGGACAGGGAAAACACAGAAACAGGGAAAACTACCCAAAAATCGCAGCAGAAACGGAAAAATGACCAAGACACGGCAGGGACACGGCAGGGACATGGCAGGGACACGGCAGAGACAGGGAAAACACAAAAACAGGGAAAACAGGGAAAAGGTCTGGTTTTCCTCTGGAATCCAGTGGAAAAGGCTGCTCTGGTGTTCCAAATCTCAGTTTTTATCCAGGTGGGAAAGGCTTGGCTCCTGCCCTGGCTGGAGCATCTCCCAGTGGGATGATGTAATTTTATCAGCCATGCCCTGGGACTCACTGGCCATGAACAGGAGATATCTCCTGGAGGGAGGATGGGCTGTGGGAAAGATAAAGATGATTGCCCCAGCTGGTTTTTAACACCTGGCCCATTAGCAGGAGATATTTGAGGAAGGATGGCTTGTGGAATAGATAAAGATGATTGTCCCACCTGATTTTAAAGCTGGCCCTTTAACAGGAAATATCTCCTGGAGAAAGGATGGGTTGTGGAAAAGATAAAGATTATTGCCTCAACTGTTTTTAAAGATGGCCCATTAGCAGAGAATATCTCTCACGAAGATAAGGATCACTGCCCCACCTGGTTTAACACCTGGCCCATTAACAGAAAATATCTCTCAGGAGGGAGGATGAGCTGTGGAAAAGATAAAGATATAAAGATATAAAGATAGAGATAGAGATAGAGATAAAAGATAAAGACAAAAATAAAGATGATGATAAAGATAAAGATAAAGATAAAGATAAAGATAAAGATAAAGATAAAGATAAAGGTGATTTCCCCATCTGGTTTTTAACACCTGGCCCATTAACAGGAGATATCTCCTGGAGGGAGGATGGACTGTGGAAAAGATAAAGATATAAAGATATAAAGATATAAAGACAGAGATTAGATAGAGATAGAGATAGAGATAGAGATAGACAAAAATAAAGGTAAAGATAATTGCCCCACCTGGTTTTTAAGACCCGGTCCATTAACAGGAGATATCTCCCGGAGGGAGGATGGGCTGTGGAAAGATAAAGATGATTGCCCAGCTGGTTTAAAGCTGGCCCATTAGCAGAGAATATGTTCCAGGAGATCAGGGTCACTGCCCCACTCGGGGACAGCAGATGGGGACAGAATCCGCATTGCTGGGCACATCTCGTATCGCAACCTAGACACAGGCACACACCCAGAACACACCCAGAACACACCTAGAACACCCAGAACACACCTAGAACACCCAGAGCACGCCCAGAGCACGCCCAGAACACACCTAGAACACACCCAGAGCACACCCAGAGCACATACAGAGCACACCTAGAACACACCTAGAACACACCCAGAACACACCTAGAACACCCAGAGCACGCCCAGAGCACGCCCAGAACACACCTAGAACACACCCAGAACACATCCAGAGCACATACAGAACACACCTAGAACACACCTAGAACACACCCAGAACACACCTAGAACACCCAGAGCACGCCCAGAGCACACCCAGAACACACCTAGAACACACCCAGAACACATCCAGAGCACATACAGAACACACCTAGAACACACCTAGAACACACCCAGAACACACCTAGAACACCCAGAACACACCCAGAACACACCTAGAACACCCAGAACACACCTAGAACACACCCAGAGCACACCCAGAGCACATACAGAGCACACCTAGAACACACCTAGAACACACCCAGAACACCCAGAGCACACACAGAACACACCCAGAGCACACCTAGAACACACAGAGAGCACACCTAGAACACACCAAGAACACATACAGAGCACACCCAGAGCACACCTAGAACACACCTAGAACACACCCAGAACACGCCAAGAACGTGCCAAGAACACGGCTGGCAGACACCCAGAACACACCTAGAATGCACCAAGAACACACTCAAAGCATGCCAGGCACACATAGAACACACCCATAGCACTCAGAAGCCACCTAGAACACACCCAGGATACATCTAGAACACACCGGAACAAACCCAGAGCACACCAGAACGTGCCAGGCACACACCTAGAAACAGATCTAGAACGCACCCAAAACATTCCAGAACATACCTAGAACACACAGAGTACTCACCTAGAACACACTGGAACATGTCCAGCACACACCTAGAACACACCAGAATACACAAAGAACACACCTAGAAAAACCAGAACACACCAGAAACACAGAACACACATAAAAACCACCCAGATCACACACCTAGAACATGGAACACACCTAGAACACAACTAGAACATGCCGAGAACACACTGAGAGCACAGGACACACCCAGCTCACACCTAGAACCCAGCACTCCCAGCCCAGGCGGGTCCCTGCCGGTGCCGTGGGGGGTGGGGAGCGATTTTGGGGTCCGGGAGGGTTGGGGGAGGGCGGGGCCGCCTCTTTCCTTTGCAGGTGACGCCGAGGGGCCGGAGGGACCCCGGACCCCCGGAGCCGGGACCCCCTCGGCAGCCCCTCCCCCGGGCCGCCCCTCCCCCATCGCCGTCGCTTCTCTCTCCCTCCAGGGCCGGGGGGGGAGGGGCGGGGGGGGATCCGACCTCCCCCCGAGGGGCGCAGGAGTGTGGGGGAGGGAGCCCGACCCCCATCTGTGTGTCTGTGCGTCCGTCTGTGTGTCCATCTGTCCCTGAGTCCATCTGTTCCTGTGTCCATCTGTCCCGGTGTCCATCTGTCCATCTATCCCTCTGTCCCGGTGTCCGTCCGTCCATCCATCACCTCTGTCAGCCCCATCCAGACCATCCCCATTCCCCCCTTTCCATGTCTGTCTGTCCCTCCATGGCTCCATCTGTCCATCCTCCTGCTCTCGTTGACCCTTCCCCTTTCTGTCCCCCTGTCCTTCTGTCCTTCTGCCCATCTGTCCATCCCTCAATCCCTCCATGTCCTCCCGTGTCCATCTGTCCATCCCGTTCCATCCCCGTGTCCATCTGTCCATCCCCATGTCCATCCCCGTGTCCATCCCAGTATCCATCCCTGTGTCCATCTGTCCATCCCTGTGTCCATCTGTCCATCCCTGTGTCCATCCCCGTGTCCATCCCTGTGTCCATCTGTCCGTGTGTCCCTGTGTCCATCCCGTGTCCGTGTGTCCATCCCGTGTCCGTGTGTCTGTCTGTCCGTCTGTCCATCCCTGTGTCCATGTGTCCGTGTGTCCGTCCCGTGTCCGTGTGTCCATCCCGGCCCCTCCCCCGCAGGGTTGGGGGTCCTGGGGTCTCTCGGGGTCCCCCCGGGCTCGGGGGGGGCCGGAGCCGTTTAATCTCTTTTCTCTTTGTCTCCTCTCTCGCCCCTCCCCCTCCCCTCCCCCTCCCCTCCCCCCCGCCCGTCTGACCCCTCCCCCACCCCTCCCCCACCCCCCGCCCCTCCCCCGCTCTTTCCCGCCTTTTCTTCCGGTGCTAAAAATAGAAGTGGAACAAAAGGTAACACGGACCCCCCGCTCCGGCCCCCCGACCCCCAAAACCTCCCCGACCCCCCCCAGAGCCCCCAAAACCCACCTGACCCCACCTGACCCCCCAAAATCCTCCTGACCCCCCCAAAACCTCCCCGACCCTCCCCAGACACCCCGAACCTCTCTGACCTCCCCAGATACCCCAAAATCTTCCTGACCCCCCAAAACCCTCCTGACCCTCCCCAACCCCCCCGAACCCCCAAACCCGTCCCCCAACCCCCCCAAAATCCCGTGAAGTGACCCCAAATTCCGATCCTGCCCCCCGAAATCCCCTCCCCACCCCAAACCCGTCCCACTCCTCCACTCCCCCCGCACTCCCAAATTCCCTCTGGGCCCCCCAAATTCCTCCAGGCCCCTCCCCACTTCCCTGAACCCCCAAATCCTCTCCCCTCCCTCCTTCCCTCCCCCCCTAAACCCCCCTTGTTTCCCCTCCCTCCCCTCCTCCATTAAATTTGGGGGACGCCAGACCCCCATTGTCCCCTTGGGGTCCCCAGGACCCCCAGAACCTCCTGGGACCCCTAAAACCCCTGGGGACCCCCCGAGGTGTCCCCAACCCCCGGATTTTGGGGTCCCCCTCAGGACCCCCCTCAACTGGGGGGCAGGGGCAATTTGGGGGACCTCCCCAGTCCCTCAAGTCCCCCAAAGAACCCCCAATCAGAGCCCCCGAAAAATCCCCCCCAGGAGGGGCAGTTTTGGGGGTCAGTGTCAATTTGGGTCAGTTGGGGTCAGTTGGGATCAGTTTGGGTCAGTTTGGGTCATTTGGGGTCAGTTGGGGTCAGTTGAGAACTTGGAGGGTCAGTCAGGGTCAGTTTGGGTCAGTTTGAGGCCAGTTTGGGTCACTTGGGGTCACTTGGGGTCATTTGGGTCAGTTTGGGTCATTTGGGGACAGTTTTGGTCAGTCAGGGTCAGTTTGGGTCAGTCTGGGTCAGTCTGGGTCAGTCAGGGTCAGTTTTGGTCAGTCGGGGTCCGTCTGGGGCAGTTTGGGTCAGTTTGGGTCAGTTTGGGTCAGTTTGGGTCATTTGGGGACAGTTTGGGACAGTGGGGACCAATCAAGGACAGTTTGGGGAAGTTTGGGGCCAGCTGAGGTCACTCAGGGTCAGTGGTCAGTCAGTGGTCAGTGATCACTCAGGGGTCACTCAGGGTCACTGAGAGTCACTCAGGGGTCAGCCAGGGTCACTCAGAGGTCACTCAGGGGTCACTCAGGGTCACTCAGAGGTCACTCAGAGTCACTCAGTGGTCACTCCATGGTCAGTGGTCACTCAGGGGTCAATGGTCACTCAGGGGTCAGTCAGGGGTCAGCCAGGGTCACTCAGCGGTCACTCAGAGTCACTCAGTGGTCACTCCATGGTCAGTGGTCACTCAGGGGTTAAGGGTCACTCAGGGTCACTCAGTGGTCAGTGGCCACTCAGTGGTCACTCAGTGGTCAGTGGCCACTCAGGGGTCAATGGTCACTCAGGGGTCACTCACTGGTCAGTGGCCACTCAGGGTCACTCAGTGGTCACTCAGGGGCCGCCCGGTGGTCAGTGGTCACTCCAGGTCACTCCCGGCCGCAGCCAGGGCGCCGCCCCGTGTCCGTCCGTCCGTCCGCGCTGGGGGCGGGGGGTGGGGGCGGGGCTGGGGGCGGTGCCCGGGCGGGGGCTTGGCCTGGGGGGCGGGGCCGGGCGGGGGCGGGGCCGCGGTTCTCTCCACAGGTGCCGGACGGGGGGGAGGGGCCCCTAACGAGTCTCTCTCCTCCTCCTCCTCCGCAGGGCCCGGCCCAGCCCCCCTGGACCGCGGGGCCCCCCGAGCCTGTGAGTCTCCCCTCCCCCACCCACCCAAAAACACCCCGGGGCAGCGCGGGGGCGGGGCACGGCGGGCAGCACAGCTGGGCACAGCTGGAGACAGCTGGGGCACACCTGGGCACAGCTGGGATACACCTGAGCACACCTGGACATAGCTGGTGTACACCTGGGCACAGCTGGCATACATCTGGATACACCTGGGCACAGCTGGACATGGCTGGGGTACACCTGGGCACAGCTGGGCACACCTGAGCACACCAGGGCACAACTGGGATACACCTGGGCACACCTGGGCACAGCTGGGATACACCTGGGCACGGCTGGGCACACCTGGGTACAGCTGAGCACAACTGGGATACACCTGAGCACACCAGGGCACAGCTGAGATACACCTGGGCACACCTGGACATAGCTGGAATACACCTAGATACAGCTGGGCACACCTGAGTACACCTGGGCACAGCTGGATACACCTGGGTACACCTGGGCACAGCTGGGCATGACCAGCAGCACACCTGGACATAGCTGGGATACACCTGGATACACCTGCGCACACCTGGGTACACCTGGGCACAGCTGGCCACACCTGGGCATGGCCAGCAGCACAGCTGTGCACACCTGGGCACACCTGGGCACACCTGGGCACACCTAGAGGGGCACACACCTGGGTGTGCACACCTGGATGGGCACAACTGGATCCTTGTGCATACCTGAGCATATTTTAATCTGTGCACACCTGGGCACCCTGTGAACACCTGTGCCTTGTGCACACCTGGATTTTTGTGCACACCTGGGGCTTGGGTGTTCCCAGTCTTTGTGCACACCTGAGCTCTGCACACCTGAGCTCTGCATACCTGAGCTCTGCACGCCTGGGGATCTGCACACCTGAGCTCTGCACACCTGCGGCTGTGCACACCTGAACTGTGCACACCTGAGCTCTGCACACCTGGGGATCTGCACACCTGGCTCTGCACACCTGGTTCTGCACACCTGGGCATCTGCACACCTGAGCTGTGCACACCTGAGATCTACATACCTGGGGCTGTGCACACCTGAGCTCTGCACACCTGGGGATCTGCACACCTGGGGATCTGCACACCTGAGCTGTGCACACCTGAGCTGTGCACACCTGAGCACACGTGAGCTCTGCACACCTGGGGATGTGCACACCTCAGCTGTGCACACCTGGGGCTGTGCACACCTGAGGATGTGCACACCTGAGCACACGTGAGCTCTGCACACCTGAGCTGTGCACACCTGAGCTGTGCACACCTGAGCACACGTGAGCTCTGCACACCTGGGGATCTGCACACCTGGGGCTGTGCACACCTGAGCTGTGCACACCTGAGCACACGTGAGCTCTGCACACCTGGCACTCGCAGGTGCGCCTGCACACCTGGGTCCAGCTGCAGGCCCAGGTGTGCCCCATGCACACACAGCACCTGCACACACACACCGGGGCAGGTGTGACAGTGACACACAGCTGGGCAGGTGGGACAGTGACACACACACACACCTGAGAGCAGCCACAGGTGTGCACACAGAACCTTGTACGCACACCTGTGCTCACCTGTGCTCACCTGTTCTCACATCTATGCTCACCTGTGCTCTCACCTGTGCTCACCTGTGCTCATACCTGTGCTCATACCTGTGCTCACACCTGCGCTCACACCTGTGCTTAAGTGTGCTCACACCTGTACTCGCACCTGTGCTCACCTGTGCTCACACCTGTGCTCACACCTGTACTCTCACCTGTGCTCACACCTGTGCTCTCACCTGTGCTCACCTGTGCTCACCTGTGCTCACCTGTGCTCACACCTGTGCTCTCACCTGTGCTCACCTGTGCTCACCTGTGCTCACACCTGTGCTCACCTGTGCTCACACCTGTGCTCTCACCTGTGCTCTCACCTGTGCTCTCACCTGTGCTCACCTGTGCTCACACCTGTGCTCACCTGTGCTCACACCTGTACTCTCACCTGTGCTCACCTGTGCTCACCTGTGCTCACACCTGTGCTCTCACCTGTGCTCACACCTGCGCTCACCTGTGCTCACACCTGTACGCTCACCTGTGCTCACCTGTGCTCACCTGTTCTCACATCTATGCTCACCTGTGCTCACATCTGTGCTCTCACCTGTGCTCACACCTGCGCTCACACCTGTGCTTAAGTGTGCTCACACCTGTACTTGCACCTGTGCTCACCTGTGCTCACACCTGTACTCGCACCTGTGATCACCTGTGCTCTCACCTGTGCTCACACCTGTGCTCACACCTGTGCTCATCTGTGCTCACCTGTTCTCACACCTGTGCTCACCTGTGCTCACACCTGTGCTCTCACCTGTGCTCACACCTGTACTCTCACCTGTGCTCACCTGTGCTCACACCTGTGCTCTCACCTGTGCTCACCTGTGCTCACCTGTGCTCACACCTGCGCTCACCTGTGCTCACACCTGTACTCTCACCTGTGCTCACCTTTGCTCACCTGTGCTCACACCTGTGCTCACCTGTGCTCACACCTGTGCTCACACCTGTGCTCACACCTGTGCTCACCTGTGCTCACACCTGCGCTCACCTGTGCTCACACCTGTACTCTCACCTGTGCTCACCTTTGCTCACCTGTGCTCACACCTGTGCTCACCTGTGCTCTCACCTGTGCTCACACCTGTGCTCTCACCTGTGCTCACACCTGTACTCACACCTGTGCTCACCTGTGCTCACACCTGTGCTCACACCTGTGCTCACCTGTGCTCACCTGTGCTCTCACCTGTGCTCACCTGTGCTCACACCTGTGCTCACCTGTGCTCTCACCTGTGCTCACCTGTGCTCACACCTGTGCTCACACCTGTACTCACACCTGTACTCTCACCTGTGCTCACCTGTGCAGCCCCGCCTGACTCCGCCCCTCCCCCTCGCTCCCCGGGCGGGGGGCGGGGCCAGGCTGGGAGGGGCAGGGTCACATTTTGGGGCGTGTCCCAGCCTGGCCCCGCCCCCAGCGGGGGCCCCACCCCCTCCCCCAGCGCAGAGACCCCGCGGGGGCGGTGGGGAGGGATGTTTGGTATTTTTGGGGGGTCTCTGCTCCGGGGGTCCCCCGTGCCCCTCCCCCGTGCCCCTCCCCCTGCCCCCCGTGCCCCTCCCCCTTCTCTCCCGCAGCTCTAACCCCCGTTTCTCTCCCCCAGCCTCTCTGCAGCCGGCGCCGGACACCGGGACCACGCGCGACCCCCCGAACCCCCCGACCCCCAAACCCGGGGGGACCCCTGAGCCCCTCCCCACACCCCCTCCCCTCCCTCCCCCGTGTTTCCGTCGCGCTCGATCGTCCCTGGCTGTGGGGCCGGGGGAGAGGAGGAGAGCCCCTGATTTAGGGCCCCCCAAAATTTAGGGCCCCCTCCCCGATTTAGGGACCCCCAGATTTGAGCCCCCCGATTTAGGCTCCCCCCAAGGAGAGCTGCCCCCTCTCCCCCCAAAATTAAGGGGGTCCCGGGGGCCGCAGCCCCCTTTCCGCCATTCCGGGGGACAGTCGGGGTGTCCTCCTCCCCCTCCCCTTTCTGTCCCCTCTCCTCTGTCCCTCCCCCCCGCTAAGGGACCCTCCCCTCCCCCCTCCTCCCCCGTGTCCCGCTCCCTCCCCGGGTCCCCAAAATTCCCCCAGGGTTGGGGTCCCCCAGCCCCCGTGGGACCCCCCAGTCGCTGATGGATCGCTTCTCTTTTCTCTCCTCTTCTCGCTGTCCCCCCCGTGTCCCCCCGTGTCACCCCGTGTCCCCCCGTGTCCCCCCGTGTCACCCCCCGTGTCCCCCGTGTCCCCACCGCCTGTCCCTCTGTCTGTCTGTCCACACGTCCATCCCCGTTCCCTGTGTCCATCCCCCCTGTCCATCCAGCGTCCCCATCTCTGTCCATCCCCGTGTCCCCATGTCTGTCCCTCCTCTTCCGTCCGTCTGTCCCGCTGTCCCCGTGTCCCCGTGTCTGTCCCCGTGACCGCCATCCACCCGTGTCCCCGTGTCTGTCCGTGTCCGTCACTCTGTCCCGTGTCCATCGCTGTCCCTCATCCATCCCCCTGTCCCCATGTCTGTCCCCGTGTCTGTCTGTCCCTGTGTCCGTCTGTCCCCCCATCCATCCCGTCCCTCACCCTTCCCATGTCCCCCGTCCCTCTCCATGTCCGTCTGTCTGTCCCACAAACCGCCCGTGTCCCCCTGTCTGTCCCCGCACACTCTCCGTGCCCCCGTCCCCCATCCCTGTGTCCCCTGTCCGTCCCCTCCTCCTCGTGTCCCCGTGTCCCCACGTCCCCATATCCACCCCTCACCTCCCCTCCCCTGTCTGTCCTCTCACCTCCCATGTCCCCTGTCTGTCCCTCACCCTCCCCGTGTCCTCCTGTCCCCCCTCCCCATGTCTGTCCCTCCTCCTCTTCCCGTGTCCCCCTGTCCATCCCCTCCCCGTGTCCCCGCTCCCGTCCCCGCAGTTTTCGTCTGCCCGGGGGTCCCGCAGCGCGTGGGCCCGGCTCTGTCCACGCACGAGTCCCCGCACCAGGCGGGGGGCTGGTGCCGGGACCCGCTGCAGTCGGGGGACCGGCTCTACGTGCTGCCCTGGGTGCCGTACCGCACCGACACGCTCACCGAGTACGCGTCCTGGGCCGACCTGGTGGGCGCTCGGCCCGCGGCCACGCACCGCCTCCCGCACCGCGCCGACGGCACCGGCTTCGTGGTGTACGACGGCGCCGTCTTCTACAACAAGGAGCGCACCCGCAGCATCGTCAAGTACGACCTGAGGACGCGCATCAAGAGCGGCGAGACCGTGGTGGGCGCCGCCAACTATCACGACACGTCGCCCTATCGCTGGGGCGGCAAGACCGACATCGACCTGGCGGTGGACGAGGAGGGGCTGTGGGTGATCTACGCCACCGAGGGCAACGGGGGCCGGCTGGTGGTGAGCCAGCTGAACCCCTACACGCTGCGCCTGGAGGGCACCTGGGAGACGGGCTACGCCAAGCGCGCGGCCTCGGACGCCTTCATGGCCTGCGGGGTTCTCTACGTGCTGCGCAGCGTTTACCTGGACGACGACACCGAGCACCTGGGCAACGCGCTGGTGTACGCGTTCGACACGCGGCGCGGGCGCGGCGCGGCGCTGGCGCTGCCCTTCCCCAACCCCTACCAGTTCGTGGCGTCCGTGGGCTACAACCCCCGCGACAACCAGCTGTACGTGTGGAACAACCACTTCCTGCTGCGCTACGCGCTCGACTTCGCCGCGCCCGACGGCGACGGTCAGCGGGGACGGGGGGCGGGGGTTGGGGTTTGGGGGGTTTGGGGATGGGGATGGGGGTGTGGGGCGGGGATTGGGGGTTTGAGGGCGGGGGTTGGAGGTTTGGGGGTTTGGGGATGGGGACGGGGATGGGGGTGTGGGGCGGGGATTGGGGGGTTTGAGGGGGGTTTGGGGATGGGGATGGGGGTGTGGGGCGGGGATTGGGGGTTTGGGGACGGGGATTGGGGGTTGGGGTTTGGGGGGTTTGGGGACGGGGATGGGGGTGTGGGGCGGGGATTGGGGTGGGGGCGGGGATTGGGGGTTTGAGGGCGGGGATTGGAGGTTTGGGGGGTTTGGGGGGTTTGGGGACGGGGATTTGGGGGTTTGAGGGTGGGGATTTGGGGTTTGGGGTGTTTGGGGACGGGGATTTGGAGGGTTTGGGATAGCGGGGATGGGGGTTTGGGGGCAGGGATTGGGGATTTGGATTGGGGGGGATTTGAGGGTTTGGGGGACGGGAGCCCGGGGGTCCCCAGTTTATTTGGGGGGACACCGTGGGGGAGTCCTGGAGGTCCCCAAGTGCTCAGGTGGATTTTGGGGTTCCTGGTGCGCCCCCAGTTCCTTGGGGGATCCACTGGGGGATTCCAGTGGGTCCCCCAGACCCTGAAACCCCCTCCCCCTTTTTTTTTGCCCCTCCAGGTCCGGTGACGACGGAACCGCCCAGCGCAGCCCCCGCACCCACGGCGCCCCCCAGCTCCGCCGCCCCCGCATACCCCACCCCCACGGCCCGCCGGGGTCCCTCACCCCAGACCCCCGGCCCCCCCGGGCCCCCTCCGGGCCCCGCTCACAGCGCCGCCACCCTTGGGGGGTCCCGGGACCCCAACAGCGGCCCAGGCGCCGCCCCCGCCCCCGCATCGCGCCGCCCGCCGGGGGGGCCTGGGGGGGCTCGGGGGTGGGCCCGGGGGGCTCGGGGCCGGGGGGCCAGAGGGGCCCGGGGGGCGGGGGCGGCTGTGCGAGGCGCGGGAGGTGCGCAGGGTGCAATGGCCCGCGGCACAGCAGGGGGCGCTGGTGGAGAGACCCTGCCCCAAGGGGACCCGAGGTGAACTGGGGGGACTGGGGGGGACTGGGAGGGACTGGGAAGGGAGTGGGAGGGTATGGGGGGAGTGGGGGGTGGGGAGGATTGGAGAGATTGGGGGAACTGGGTGCACTGGGGGCACTGGGGGACTGGGGGGATCTGAGAGGGCCTGGGGGTTTGGGGGGACTGGGGGAGATTGGGGGAACTGGGGGTTGCTGGGGTATTGGGACGGTCTAGGGGGGAACTAGAGGGACTGGGTGAACTGGGAGCACTGGGAAGATTCGGGGGATTGGGGAGGTATGGGGGATTGGGGGACTGGGAGGAGCTGGGGGAGCTGGGAACATTGGGGGGCTGTGGGGGACTTTGGGGCCAGGAATTTTGTGGGGTGCAGAGATGTGGGGTGCAGAGATGTGGGGTGGGGATTTTGTGGGGTGCCCTGAACCCCCGTTGCCCCCCAGGCATCGCCTCTCCTTCCAGTGCCTGCTGGGTCTGGGGGTGTGGAACCCCCGCGGGCCCGACCTGAGCAACTGCACCAGCCCCTGGGTCAACCAGGTGGCCCAGAAGGTACCGGGGCACCCCAAAACCGGGACCCCCGAATTCTCCTAAACAGAAACCCCCCAAAATTAAGACCCCCAAAAATAGGGATACCCAGAAACAGAAATCCCCCCAAAAACAGGGGCCCCCCAAAAATGGGGATACCCTCCCCACCGGCAGAGATCCCCCAGAAGAGATACTCCCAACATAGCCCCCAAAATGAGGACCCCCCCAAATGAGGATACCCCCAAAATAGGCACCTCCTCCAAACAGGGACCCCCTCAAAAATGGGGACACCCCCACTTGGGGACCCACCTCAGGACCTTCCCTGTCGCCCCCCCAGGTCCCCTGGGACCCCCAAACCCTCTCTGGAGGATCCTGGAGGGGCTGATTCCCCCTTAGGGGGGTCCCCCAAACCTCCTGGGGGATATCAGGGAACCCCTCCTCATTTCCGTGTGTCCCCAGATCCTCTGAACCCCCAAACCCCCTTTAGATCCCCCTCATCCCATCCCCCCCCCACAGAAGTGAGTGATCCCCTAAGGGGTCCCCAAACCCCTGGGGGATATCGGGAGCCCCCCTCACCCGGGGGGCGCCCCCCCAGATCAAGAGTGGCGAGAACGCGGCGAGCATCAGCGGGGGAGCTGGCGCGGCACACGCGGGGCCCGGTGTTCGCCGGCGACGTCAGCTCGGCCGTGCGGCTGCTGGAGCAGCTGCTCGACATCCTGGACAGCGCAGCTGCAGGCGCTCGCGGCCGCTCGAGAGGGAGTCGGCCGGCAAGAACTACAACAAGGTGCGACCCGGACCGGGGCTCGGCACAAGGGGGCCCCAAAAACCCACATCTGGGGGCTCGGCACAAAGGGGGCCCAAAAACCTGGTTTGGGGGCTTTGGCACAAAGGGGGAGCCCGAAATGGGATTTGGGGTTTCAGTCCAAAAAGGGAGCAGAGGGACAGGCAGGGAACAGGTGGGACCCCAAAACCTGTATTTGGGTGTTCAGTCCAAAGGGGGAACCCCAAAACCCGGATTTGGGGGTTCACCTCAGGGGACAGGTAGGACTGAGGCCGGGAGACTCTGAACGCCAAATGAGGAGGAACAAGAACCAGGGACCCCAAAACCCCAGTTTTGGGGGTCACCCTATTGAGGGCTGGGGTGACCAAGGAGGAACTCGTGCCTGTGCCCCAATTTTGGGGTGCCCCCACTCCTGAACCTGAGGTGCTCCTGCCTCTATTTTTGAGGACCTGATTTTTGGGGTCCTACGGCTGAATTTTGGGGGTTTCCTGCCCCAGATGTTGAGGGGCTCCTTTTCTAGAGATCAAACACCCTCTACCCCGAATTTTGGGGTGCTCGTGCCCAGATTTTTGGGGTCGCTCTGCCAGGCAACTCTCTTGTTCCACCTTTGGGTGTCCTGCCCCAAATTTTGGGGGATTCCTCCTCCTGATTTTGGGGTGCCCCCGGTGCAGTTTTTGGGGTCCCACCCCCTCACCTGGGCGTCCCCTCTCCAATTTTATTGTCCCCCCAGATGCACAAGCGGGAGCGAACCTGCAAGGATTACATCAAGGTGAGGGGGCGTGGCCACGACCAATGGGAGGGGCCTGTGTGGGTGGGGCAGGGCGTGCTGGGCTGGGGCTTGTTGGGGGGTGGGGCCTGCATGGGCGTGGCTAACGGGAGATGGGTTTGGGTGGGCGGGGCTTTGGGAGATGGGTGTGGTCTGTCACAGTGGAGGCTGTGGGGGTTCAGTGTGTCCCTGCAGGTGTGTCCCTGGGCGTGTCCCTGGGCATGTCCCTGTGGGCGTGTCCCTGGGTGTGTCCCTGTGGGTGTGTCCCTGTGGGTGTGCCCCTGTGGGCGTGTCCCTGGGTGTGTCCCTGTGGGTGTGTCCCTGTGTGGGTGTCCCTGGGTGTGTCCCTGTGGGTGTCTATGCGGGTGTGTCCCTGGGTGTGTCTCTGTGGGTGTGTCCCTGGGTGTGTCCCTGTGGGTGTGTCCCTGTGGGTGTGTCTGTGGGTGTGTCCCTGGGAGTGTCCCTGGGCGTGTCCCTGTGGGTGTATCCCTGGGTGTGTCCCTGGGTGTGTCCCTGGGTGTGTCCCTGTGGGTGTGTCCCTGTGGGTGTGTCCCTGGGTGTGTCCCTGTGGGTGTGTCCCTGGGCGTGTCCCTGGGCGTGTCCCTGTGGGTGTGTCCCTGTGGGTGTGTCCCCTGGGCGTGTCCCTGTGGGTGTGTCCCTGTGGGTGTGTCCCCTGCACGTGTCCCTGTGGGTGTGTCCCTGTGGGTGTGTCCCCTGCACGTGTCCCTGTGGGTGTGTCCCTGGGTGTGTCCCTGTTGGTGTGTCCCTGGGTGTGTCCCTGTGGGTGTGTCCCTGTGGGTGTGTCCCTGGGCATGTCCCTGGGTGTGTCCCTGGGTGTGTCCCTGTGGGCGTGTCCCTGGGTGTGTCCCTGTGGGTGTGTCCCTGTGGGTGTGTCCCTGTGGGTGTGTCCCTGGGCGTGTCCCTGTGGGTGTGTCCAGCCCCGCCCCGCAGGCCGTGGTGGAGGCGGTGGATAACCTGCTGCGGCCGGAGGCGCTGGAGTCGTGGCGGGACATGAACGGCTCGGAGCAGGCGCACACGGCCACCATGCTGCTGGACGTGCTGGAGGAGGGCGCCTTCCTGCTGGCCGACAACGTCAAGGAGCCCGCGCGCTTCCTGGCGGCGCGGCAGAACCTGGGTCAGCCGGGACCCGGGACCCCGGGACCCCCAAACCCACAGCCCTCCTGTCCCAACCCCAAACCACACAGCCCCGGGACCCCGCCCCAAACACACAGCCCAGGGACCCCGGGACCCCCAAACCCACAGCCCCTCCTGTCCCAACCCCAAACCACACAGCCCCGGGACCCCCAGACCCACAGCCCTCCTGTCCATACCCCAAACCACACAGCCCGGACCCCGCCCCAAACACACAGCCCAGGGACCCCGGGACCCCCTAAACCCACAGCCCCTCCTGTCCCAACCCCAAACCACACAGCCCCGGGACCCCACCCCAAACACACAGCCCAGGGACCCCCGGGACCCCCAAACCACACAGCCCTGGGGCCCCGCCCCAAACACACCTCCCGGGACCCCCAAACCCACAGCCCCTCCTGTCCCAACCCCAAACCACACAGCCCCGGGACCCCGCCCCAAACACACAGCCCAGAGACCCCGGGACCCCCAAACCCACAGCCCCTCCTGTCCCAACCCCAAACCACACAGCCCCGGGACCCCGCCCCAAACACACCTCCTGCGACCCCCAAACCCACAGCCCCTCCTGTCCATACCCCAAACCACACAGCCCCGGGACTCCGCCCCAAACACACAGCCCAGGGCCCCCCCAACCCACAGCCATATTTCCCATAGCTTTCCCATTTTCCTACTTTTTCCCTGTTTCCCATGTTTTTTTTCCCTGTTTCCCACGTTTTTTCCTGTTTCCCACATTTTTCCACATATTCTGTATTTTTCCCCTCCTTCAGAACTGAAGGTGTTGATGCTCAACACTGAAGGGTTGCTCCAGGATCCCATTTTCCATGCTTTAATCCATATTTTCCATGTTTCAATCCGTATTTTCCGTGTTTTCTTCCATATTTCCCATATTTTTTCAATATTTTTTGTGTTTTTTCTATGTTTTCCAGGTTTTTCATGTTTTTCCATATTTTTCCATATTTCCTATATTTTTCCATATTTTCTATGGTTTTTTCCATTTCCCATATGCTGGAAGTGTCAGTGCTGAACACCGAGGGGCCACTGCAGGATCCCATTTGACATGTTTTAATCCATATTTCCCGTGTTTTTTCCCATATTTCCCATGTTTTTTTCCCCATTTCCCACGGTTTATTCCCTGTTTCCCATGATTTATTCCCCGTTCCCATGGTTTATTCCCTGTTTCCCATGGTTTATTCCCCGTTCCCATGGTTTATTCCCCGTTCCCATGGTTTATTCCCCATTTCCCATCATTTATTCCCTGTTTCCCATGTTTTTTCCCATATTTCCCATGGTTTATTCCCCATTTCCCATCATTTATTCCCTGTTTCCCATGGTTTATTCCCCGTTCCCATGGTTTATTCCCTGTTTCCCGTGGTTTATTTCCCGTTTTTCCTGCAGTGCTGGAGGTGTCGGTGCTCAACACCGAGGGGCCGCTGCAGGATCCCATTTCCCATGTTTCCCATGGCTTTTTCCCCTGTTTCCCATCATTTATTCCCTGTTTCCCATGGTCTATTCCTTGTTTCCCATGGTTTATTCCCCGTTCCCATGGTTTATTCCCTGTTTCCCATGGTCTATTCCCTGTTTCCCATGGTTTATTCCCCGTTCCCATGGTTTATTCCCTGTTTCCCATGGTCTATTCCCTGTTTCCCATGGTTTATTCCCCTTTCCCATGGTTTATTCCCTGTTTCCCGTGGTTTATTTCCCGTTTTTCCTGCAGTGCTGGAGGTGTCGGTGCTCAACACCGAGGGGCCGCTGCAGGAGCTCGTGTTCCCGCAGGAGCTGGGGGGCGACGGCTCCATCCAGCTCTCGGCCAGCACGCTCAAACAGAACAGCAGGAATGGTGAGGGGGGAACATTTGGGGGTCCTGGGGGGTTTGGGGGTCCCAGAGCATCCTCAAACAGAACAGCAGGAACGGTGAGGGGGGATTTGGGGGGCCCCAGGGGGTTTGGGGGTACAGGGGCACCCTCAGAACAGAACAGCAGGAACGGTGAGGGGGATCTGGGAGGGGAGTTTGGGGGTTCCCGGGGGTTTGGGGGTCCCTGGGAGGGTTTGGGGGTCCCAGAGCACCCTCAGAACAGCAGGAACGGTGTGGGGGGAGTCTCTGAGTTGCTGCTCCCCCAGGGGTGCTGAAGGGGAGGTCAGGCTGTTTTGGGGGCATTTTGGGGATGTTTTTGGGATGTTTTGGGGCGAGTTTCTGGGGTGTTTTGGGGGTATTTTTGGGGTGTCTCAACCGCTGCCTCCCTAGGGGTGATGAAGGGGCGTCTGGGTGTTTTTGGAATGTTTTGGGGGTATTTTTGGGGTGTCTCTCACCCACTGTCCCCCCTAGGGTCATGAAGCGGAAATCTGGGTGTTTTTGGGGTGTTTTCTGGCGTGGTATTTTTCGGAATGTTTTTTGGGGTATTTGTGGGTTGTTTTGGGGTGTTTTGAGGTATTTTTGGGGTGTTTTTGTGGTGTCTCTTACCTGCTGTTCTCCCCAGGGGGTGGTGAAGGGGTCTGGAGTGTTTTTTGGGCGTTTTTCTGGATGGTTTTGGGATGGTTTTGGGGTGTATCTCACCGCCGTCTCCCCAGGGGTGGTGAAGGTTGTCTTCATCTTGTACAACAACCTGGGGCTGTTCCTGCCCACCGAGAACGCCACCGTGCGCCTGGCGGGGGACGGGGGGCCCCGCGCCCCCCAGCTCGTGGTCAACTCCCAGGTCATCGCCGCCTCCATCAACAAAGAGTCCAGCAGGGTCTTCCTGCGGGACCCCGTGGTCTTCACCCTGCCCCACCTGGAGGTGCGACCCCCAAAAACACACCCGGACCCCCAGAAACACACACAGACCCCAAAAACCCACCCAGAGCCCCAAAAAACACACCCAGATGCCCAGAACCCCTGGGACCCCCAAAAATCTGCCCAGACCCCCAAGAACACACCCAGACCCCCATAACCACACTCAGGACCTGGGAATCCCCCAGGACACCCCCAAATCCCACCCAGAACCTGGGAGCCACTCGGGCCCCCCAAAATCTCACCCAGATCTCCAAAAACCGCTCCCAGAGACCCCCAAACCTCCCCGGAGCTCTCGTTTCCCACCCAGACCCACAGGGCAAGAACAACTTTAGACCAACTTCTGGAATTACTGGGACTGGGGCTCTCTCCCTCTCCCTGAGACCCCCTGGGACCCTCTGGGACCTCCATTTCCTCCCCATTTCACCCCTGACCCTCTCTAACACCCCTTGGGACCCCATTTCCCCCATTTCCCACATCCCAGACCAAGAACCCCTTTGGGGCCAACTGCTCCTTCTGGGACTACTGGGATTGGGCCCTCTCTGTCCCCTTGGGACCCCCTGGGACCCTAAATTTCCCCCATTTTTCCCCCGTCCCAGACCAAGAACCACTTTGGGGCCAACTGCTCCTTCTGGAACTACTCGGAGAGCTCCATGGCCGGGCACTGGTCGAGCCAGGGCTGCCGCCTGCTGCGCTCCAACGGCACCCACAGCTCGTGCGCCTGCAGCCACCTGACCAACCGGCGCTGCTGATGGCACGCAGCCAGAGCGTGAGTGCGCCTGGGCACACAGCTGGGCACCTGGGCACACAGCTGGGCACCTGGGCACACACACGTGGGCACCTGGGACACACACCTGGGCACACACCTGGGCACACACCTGGGCACCTGGGACACACACCTGGGCACCTGGGACACACACCTGGGCACCTGGGCACAGCTGGGCACGTGGGCACACAGCTGGGCACACAGCTGGGCACCTGGGCACCTGGGCACACAGCTGAGCACCTGGGACACACCTGGGCACCTGGGCACACAGCTGGGCACACAGCTGGGCACCTGAGCACACAGCTGGGCACCTGGGCACACACCTGGGCACCTGGGCACACATCTGGGCACCTGGGACACAGCTGGGCACCTGGGACATACACCTGGGCACCTGGGCACACACCTGGGCACCTGGGCACACACCTGGGCACCTGGGCACCTGGGACACACACCTGGGCACCTGGGACATACATCTGGACACCTGGGACATACACCTGGGCACCTGGGCACACACCTGGGCACGTGGGACACACACCTGGGACACACACCTGGGCACCTGGGACACACACCTGGGCACCTGGGACATACACCTGGGCACCTGGGACATACACCTGGACACCTGGGACATACACCTGGGCACCTGGGCACACACCTGGGAGCCTGGGACACACAGCTGGGCACACACCTGGGCACCTGGGACATACACCTGGGCACGTGGGACACACAGCTGGGCACGTGGGACACACAGCTGGGCACCTGGGCACACACCTGGGCACTTGGGCACACACCTGGGCATGGCTGAGGGCACCTAGGATACACCTGGACACCTGGGACACACACCTGGGCACCTGGGGGCACCTAGGGTACACCTGGGCACCTGGGGGTACCTGAGATACATGCCTGGGCACAGCTGGGACACACCTGGGGCGTGGCTGGAGGCACCTGGGACACACACCTGGGCACGGCTGGGGGCACCTGGGGGGCAGCTGGGCACAGCTGGGACACACACCTGGGCATGGCTAGGGGCACCTGGGCACAGCTAGGGGTACCTGGACACTGCTGAGGGCATCTGTGGACACCTGGGGGTACCTGAGATACACACCTGGGTACATCTGGGATACACCTGGGAGCACCTGAGCGCGGTTGGGCACACCTAGGCACACTTGAAAGCACCTGGGATACACCCAGGGGCACCTGGGATGCACACCTGGCCGCACCTGGGCATGGCTGGGTACACCTGGGACATGTGGGGCACACCTGGGTACACCTGGGCACAACTGAGTTATCCAGGCACAGCTAGGACATGCCAGAGACACACCTGGGCACACACCTGAGTGCACCTGGGGGCACCTGGGATACACCTGGGTATGGCTGGGCACACCTGGGTATGCCTGGGGCACCTGGGCACAACTGAGATACCTGGGTACACCTGGGCATACCTGGGCACAACAGATACCCAGGTACACCTGGGACAAGTCAGGGACACAACAGGGGCACACCTGGATACACCTGGGATATGTGGGGCACACCTGGGCACACACCCACACACCTGGTGACACCTGGTGACACCTGACCAACTTCACCCTGCTGATGGCCCGGACACAGAGCGTGAATGACACACCTGGGCACACCTGAGACAGCTGGGACATACCTGGGATCACCTGGGCAGGGATCCTGGTGGCCCCTGTCCCCTCCTGGTGGCCCCTGTCCCCGCCCCCGAGCGTGCCTGGCTCCCCAGTCCCCCAATTCCCGTCCGCAGTTCCCGGGGCGGCTGAACGAGGTGCTGCTCTCGGTGATCACCTGGGCGGGGATCCTGGTGGCGCTGCTGTGCCTGGGCCTGTCCATCTCGGCCTTCTGCTGCCTGCGGGGGCTGCCCTCGGAGCGCACCACCATCCACAAGAACCTCTGCATCAGCCTCTTCCTCGCCGAGCTGCTCTTCCTCGTGGGCATCGACAAGACCCAGTACCAGGTGAGGCGGGCACAGCTGGGGCACAGCTGGAGGGACAGCCCACAGCACACCTGGGCACCCCGTGGCACACCTGGGACACCTGGGACCCCCAAGGGAGCACCCATAGCACCCCTCTCGCGGTCCCCATCTCCATCCCTGTCCCCATCCCTGTCCTGTCCCTGTCCCCTCACTGTCCCCATCCCTTCAGGTGGCCTGTCCCATCTCCGGGCACTCCTTGTTCTTGTCCCCACCTCTGTCTCCTGTCCCTGTCCCCATGCCCGTCCCATCCCTGTCCTTGTCTCTATTCTCTCTCTGTCCCCATCCTGTCCCTGTCCCTCACTGTGCCCTCAAGCAGGTGGCCTGTCCCATCTTTGGGCACTCCCTGTCCTTATCCCCATCTCTGTCCCTGTCCCTGTCCCTGTGTCCCTGTCCCATCTCTGTCCCTGTCCCTGTCCCTGTCCCTGTCCCTGTCCTGTCCTGTCCCTGTCCCTGTCCCTGTCCCTGTCCCTGTCCCTGTCCCTGTCCCTGTCCCTGTCCCTGTCCCTGTCCTGTCCCTCACTGTCCCTGTCCCTCACTGTCCCTGTCCCTGTCCCTGTCCCTGTCCCTGTCCTGTCCCTCACTGTCCCTGTCCCTCACTGTCCCCTCCCGCAGGTGGCCTGTCCCATCTTCGCGGGTTTGCTGCACTATTTTTTCCTGGCGTCATTCTCGTGGCTGTGCCTGGAGGGCGTTCACCTGTACCTGCTGCTGCTCGAGGTGTTCGACAGCGACCCCGGCCGCCGCAAGTACTACTACGCGGGCGGCTACTTCTTCCCCGCTGTCGTCGTGGCCGTGGCCGCCGCCGTCGACCACCGGAGCTACGGCACCGACCAGGCGTGAGCGGCGCGGGGCGGGGCTGGGCGGGGCTGGGCTGGGGCGGGGCACGGGCGGGGCTGCGATGGGAGGGGCGGGGCGGGCGGGCTGGGATGGGAGGGGCTGGGATGGGAGGGGCGGGGCTGGGCTGGGCTGGGCTGGGGCGAGGCTGGGGCGGGGCAGGGCAAGGCAGGGCGGGGCTGGGCGGGCTGGGGCAGGGCTGGGGCGGGCTGCGATGGGAGGGGCGGGGCTGGGACATGGCCAAGATGTGGCTGGGGTGAGGCAGGAGTGGGGTCAGGGTGTGGCTAGGGTGGAGTCATGGTGTGTTCAAGGTGTGCTCAGGGTGGGGTCAGGGTGAGGTCAGTTGTGATCAGGGTGTGTCTTGGGGGTGGTCAGTTGTGATCAGGGTGGGGTCAGGGTGTGGTTGGGGTGTGGTCCGGGTGAGATCAGGGGCCCCAGGTGAGGGTGGGGCTCTGGGGGAGGGGCATGGTCTGATCAATGGGCACATAGTCTCACCTGTCCGGGCAGGGTCTCACCTGTCCGGGCAGGGTCTCACCTGTCTGGGTGGGGTCTCACCTGTCCTCCATGATGCCGTGTCCCCGACAGATGCTGGCTGCGAGTGGACAATTATTTCATCTGGAGCTTCATCGGCCCCGTGGCCTTCGTCATCCCTCGTACGGGGGGGACTTGGGGGCTGGGGGACACCGGGGGCTTTAGGGGGTCTGGGGATGGATGGACCTTCCTCATCCTCATACAGGGGGGTGGGGGGCTCGGAGGTTTGGGGAGGTCTGGGGCATCTGGGGATGGACCTTCCTCATCCTCATCCGTGGGCTGGGGGTACCCCAGGAGTGTGGGAATCGTGCCATGGGGCAGCTCTGGGGTCCTGCAGTGGGTCTGGGGTCTCACAGCGGGTTTGGGGTCTCTCTGGGGTCTCACAGCGGGTTTGGGGTCTCACAGTGGGTCTGGGGTCTCTCTGGGGTCTCACAGCGGGTCTGGGGTCTCTCTGGGGTCTCACAGTGGGTCTGGGGTCTCACAGTGGGTCTGGGGTCTCTCTGGGGTCTCACAGCGGGTTTGGGGTCCCACAGTGGGTCTGGGGTCTCTCTGGGGTCTCACAGCGGGTCTGGGGTCTCACAGTGGGTCTGGGGTCCCACAGTGGGTCTGGGGTCTCTGGGGTCTCACAGCGGGTCTGGGGTCTCACAGTGGGTCTGGGGTCTCTCTGGGGTCTCACAGCGGGTCTGGGGTCCCACAGCGGGTCTGGGGTCTCTCTGGGGTCCCACAGTGGGTCTGGGGTCCCGCAGTGGGTCTGGGGTCTCACAGCGGGTCTGGGGTCGCACAGCGGGTCTGGGGTCCCACAGCGGGTCTGGGGTCTCTCTGGGGTCCCACAGCGGGTCTGGGGTCTCTCGGGGTCCCACAGTGGGTCTGGGGTCCCACAGCGGGTCTGGGGTCTCACAGTGGGTCTGGGGTCCCACAGCGGGTCTGGGGTCTCACAGTGGGTCTGGGGTCCCACAGCGGGTCTGGGGTCCCACAGCGGGTCTGGGGTCCCACAGTGGGTCTGGGGTCTCACAGAGGGTCTGGGGTCTCTCTGGGGTCCCACAGCGGGTCTGGGGTCCCACAGCGGGTCTGGGGTCTCACAGTGGGTCTGGGGTCCCACAGCGGGTCTGGGGTCCCACAGCGGTCTGGGGTCTCACAGTGGGTCTGGGGTCCCACAGCGGGTCTGGGGTCCCACAGTGGGTCTGGGGTCTCACAGCGGGTCTGGGGGTCCCACAGCGGGTCTGGGGTCTCACAGCGGGTCTGGGGTCCCACAGCGGGTCTGGGGTCTCTCTGGGGTCTCTACAGAGGGTCTGGGGTCTCTCTGGGGGTCCCACAGTGGGTCTGGGGTCCCACAGCGGGTCTGGGGTCTCTCTGGGGTCCCACAGTGGGTCTGGGGTCCCACAGTGGGTCTGGGGTCTCTCGGGGTCCCGCAGGTGACGCTGGTGTTCCTGCTGGTCACTCTGCACAAGATGCTGCGCAGCTCGGCCGCCCTCAAACCCGACTCGAGCCGGCTGGACAGCATCAGGTGGGGACAGACGGGACCCGAACTGGGAACCCGAACTGGGAACAGCCCGAACTGGGAACCCGAACTGGGAACCCCGAACTGGGAACCCGAACTGGGAACCCGAACTGGGAACCCCAAACTGGGTACCCAAACTGTACCATAAACTGGGAACAGCTCAAATTGGGGGAACCCAGAACTGGGGCATCCTGAACTGGGAACCCTAAACTGGGGCACCCCCAAACTGGGGGAACCCAGAACTGGGGAACCCTGAACTGGGGAACCCAAACTGGGAACAGCCCGAACTGGGAACCCGAACTGGGAACCCGAACTGGGAACAGCCCGAACTGGGAACAGCCCGAACTGGGAACCCCAAACTGAGAACCCCAAACTGGGAACCCGAACTGGGAACCCGAACTGGGTACCCCAAACTGGGAACCCCAAACTGGGGGGGGGATGGACCCTTGATGGGCACCCACAAATGGGGGGGACCCCAAATGGGACTCTGTGTTCGGAGCCTCCCAAACAGAGCAGGGAGGGACCCCCAAAATGGGACCCCAGCTCCCTGGGACTCCCTGGTCCTGCGTGCTGGGGATCCCAGTGCTCCCAGTCCATCCCAGTCCATCCCAGTCCCTCCCAGTCCCCTCCCAGTAGCTCCCCAGTACCATCTGTCGCTCCCAGTCCCCTCATTGAGGATCTCTGAGGGTGCCGCTGCTCCCAGTCCCTCCCAGTGCCCCCCAGTCCCTCCCAGTGCCTTCCACTGCCCTCCCAGTCCCTCCCAAAACCCTCCCAGTCCCTCCCAGTGTTTCCCAGTCCCTCCCAGTGCTCCCCAGTCCCTCCCAGTGCCCCCCAGTCCCTCCCAGTGCCTTCCACTGCCCTCCAAGTCCATCCCAAAACCCTCCCAGTCCCTCCCAGTGTCCCCCAGTCCCTCCCAGTGTTTCCCAGTTCCCTCCCAGTGCTCCCCAGTCCCTCCCAGTGCCCCCCAGTCCCTCCCAGTGCCTTCCCAGTGCCCCCAGTCCCTCCCAAAACCCTCCCAGTCCCTCCCAGTGTCCTCCAGTCCCTCCCAGTGCCTTCCACTGCCCTCCAAGTCCCTCCCAAAACCCTCCCAGTCCCTCCCAGTGCCCCCTAGTCCCTCCCAGTCCCTCCCAGTGCCCCCAGTCCCTCCCAGTCCGTCCCAGTGGCCCCGTGCCGGGTCCCGCAGGTCCTGGGCGCTGGGGGCCATCGCGCTGCTGCTGCTGCTGGGGCTCACCTGGGCCTTCGGGCTGCTCTTCGTCACCCGCGAGTCGCTGCTGACGGCGTCGCTCTTCACCGCCTGCAACGCCCTGCAGGGCACCTTCATCTTCCTCTTCCACTGCGCCCTGCAGAAAAAGGTCTGGGGGCACTGGGAGGGACTGGAGGGCACTGGGAGACCCCGGAGATCAGGAGTGAAGGGACTGGGAGGGACTGGGAGGGACTGGGAGACCCCAGAGATCAGGAGTGAAGGGACTGGGAGGGACTGGGAGACCACAGAGAACAGGAATGAAGGGACTGGGAGGGACTGGGAGGGACTGGGAGACCCCAGAGATCAGGAGTGAAGGGACTGGGAGGGACTGGGATGGCACTGGAGTGCAGTGGGAGGCACTGGGGGCACTGGGAGGGACTGGAGGGCACTGGGAGACCCCAGAGATCAGGAATGAAGGGACTGGGAGGGACTGGGAGGACACTGGGAGGACACTGGGAGGCACTGGGAGGACACTGGGAGGCACCTTCATCTTCCTCTTGCACCGCGCCCTCCATTAAAAGATTTGGGGGGCACTGGGAGAGATTGGGAGAGAGTGGGACGGACTGGGATCGTCACAGAGCCTAAATGAAGGGCACTGGGATGGACTGGGGGGAACTGGGAGGGCACTGGGAGCACTGGGGAGGCAGCTGGAGGCACTGGGACAGTAGTGGGGGCATACTGGGTTCTTACTGGGGAACCCCCAGTTGCACCAGGAGCTCAGGAAGTGTTTGTGGCACTGGGGGCACTGGGAGGTTACTGGGAGTTCCTGGGGATCACTGGTGTGTTACTGGTGTGAACTGGTGTGTTACTGGTGTGAACTGGCGTGTTACTGGGAGTTCCTGGGGATCACTGGTGTGTTACTGGTGTGAACTGGTGTGTTACTGGTGTGAATTGTTCTGAATAGGTGTATTACTGGTGTTACTGGTCTGAACTGGTGTTACTGGTGTTACTGGTGTGAACTGGTGCATTACTGGTGTGAATTGTTACTGGTGCATTACTGGTGCATTACTGGTGCATTACTGGTGTGTTCCTGGTGTTACTGGTGCATTACTGGTGTTACTGGTGTGTTACTGGTGTTACTAGTGTGTTACTGGTGTTACTGATGCGTTACTGGTGTGTTCCTGGTGTGTTACTGGTGTTACTGGTGTGTTACTGGTGTTACTGGTGTTCCTGGTGTGTTACTGGTGTGTTACTGGGGTTACTGGTGTTACTGGTGTGTTACTAGTGTTACTGGTGCGTTACTGGTGTTACTGGTGCGATACTGGCGCGTTACTGGTGTCACTGGTGTCCCCAGGTGCACCGCGAGCTCAGCAAGTGCCTGCGGCACTCGGGCTGCTGCCTCAGGGGCCCCCCCGGCACCTCCCTGGGCGCCCTCAAACCCTCGGCCGCGCGCGCCCACCCGCGGTACTACAGCGGCACGCAGGTGGGGACCCAAAAACACCCAAAAACACCCCAAAACCACCCAAAACACCCCAAAAACACCCAAAACCACCCCAAAAACTCTCCCCTAAACCCCACCCGCGGTACTACAGCGGCACGCAGGTGGGGACCCAAAACACCCAAAAACACCCCAAAACCACCCCAAAACACCCCAAAAACACCCAAAAACACCCCAAAAACCTTCTCTAAACCCCACCCGCGGTACTACAGCCGGCACGCAGGTGGGGACCCAAAAACACCCCAAAACACCCAAAAACACCCAAAACCACCCCAAAACCACCCCAAACACACCCCAAAACCTCCTAAACCCCACCAGCGGTACTACAGCGGCACGCAGGTGGGGACCCAAAAACACCCAAAAACACCCCAAAACCACCCAAAAACACCCCAAAAACACCCAAAAACACCCCAAAACCTCCCCTAAACCTCACCCGCGGTACTACAGTGGCACGCAGGTGGGGACCCAAAACACCCCAAAACACCCAAAAACACCCGAAAAACACCCAAAAACACCCCAAAAATACCCAAACACACCCCAAAAACACCCAAAACCACCCCAAAAACACCCCAAAACACCCAAAAACACCCCAAACACACCCCAAAAACCTCCCCTAACCCTCACCCAGCGGCACACAGGTGGGGACCCCAACGCCCCCAGGGTGGTTTTTGGGGGGCTCTGGGGTCCCAGCCCTCCGTTCTGCCCCCCAGAGCCGGATCCGGAGGATGTGGAATGACACGGTCCGGAAACAGACGGAGTCGAGTTTTATGGGGGCGACCTGAACAGCACCCCAACCCTGAACCGAGGTGAGACACCCCCAAAAACCCCCAAAACCCCCAACCCTGAACCGAGGTGAGACACCCCAAAAACCCCCCAAAAACCCCCAACCCTGAACCGAGGTGAGACACCCCAAAACCCCCAAAAACCCCCCAACCCTGAACCGAGGTGAGACACCCCCAAAACCCCCCAAAAAACCCTAAACCTTGAACCGAGGTGAGACACCCGAAAAAACCCCCAAAACCCCCCAAAACCCCAAAACCCCTAAACCTTGAACTGAGGTGAGACCCCACCCCAGAAACCCCCAGAGACCCTCCAGGGACCCGCCTGAAACTCCACAGAGATCCCTCAGAGACCCCCTGAGACCCCCAGGGACCCCTCAGAGATCCCCTGGGGCCACCCAGGACGCCCCCAGGACCCCTTTCAGATCCCCTGAGACCCCCAGGGACCACCCAGGACGCCCCCAGGACCCCTTTCAGATCCCCTGAGACCCCCAGGGACCACCCAGGACCCCCCAGGACCCCCTTTCAGATCCCCTGAGACCCCCAGGGACCACCCAGGACCCCCCAGGACCCCCAGCCCCCGTGTGTGACCCCCTCTCTCTGCAGGGTCTCACCTCCTGCCCAACCCGGTGCTGCCGCCGCGGGGGGTCGAGCCCTACAACACCCTCCTGGCCGAGGGGGGCTTCACCCCGCCTCCCCCCGCCTTCACTGCCCCAGGTGGGTCTGGGGGCACCACCCCCTAAAATCCTCGGGACCCCCCAAAGCCCAGAGAACCTCCCCAGATCCTCTGAGCGTTCGTCCCCCCGGTGGGTTCGGGGGGTCCTGAGTGCTCCCACCCTGAACATCCCAGTTTCAGCCCCCCAAAAACTTGCCACACCCCCCTGGATCCCCCCCAAAATCCCCACACAGACCCTGCCCCCACCCCAGGGTGGGAATGGGGCATTTTCCTGCTCCCCCAATTGCCCCCAACCACCTGCGCCTCCCCGAACCCCCCCCACACCCCCCCATGGATGGGGACAGGGGGCCTGACCCCGCACAACCCCCCCGCGGCCAAATTCTCCCCCCCTCAGTGTCCCCAAATGTCCCACGTGGGGGCTGGGGAATTGGGGCAGCTCAGGGGGAACTGGGGTCCTGGGTGGGTCAGGACCCCCCTAAGTGCTGTCTCTGTCCCCAGGGAGCTTCCGTGACACCAGTAAGTGACCCCCACCCTCCGGACACCCCCACCAGACCCCCCATTCGCCCCCCCACCGGAACCCCCCCTCCCCCTCAGACTCCCCAGACCCCCAACCCCTTTGGCCCCAGATCCTTCAAGTGACGCCCCAAACCCTGTCCCAATCCCCCAGACCCCCACTGACCCCCTCCCAACCGTTCATAGCCCCCACCTCCCCTATATCTCCCCAGCCCAGAATGACCCCCAATCTCTCCAACGACCCTGCAGAGCCCTCAATGACCCCCCAGACCCCCCCCAAGACCCCAGTGATTACCCAGATCCCCTCACTGATCCCCCAAGACCCTCAAGGATCCCCCCAGACCCCCCCACTGCACCCCCCGACTCCCCATTGACCCCCCAGGACCCTCCCACTGACCCCCCACAATGATCCTCGCAGATGCGCCCCACCGTGACTCCCCCCTCCCAACAGCCCCCCCAAAACCCCTCGGATCTTCCCCTCAGCCTGCCCCTCCCCTAGACCTCCCCAACTCCCCCACTGACTCCCCCATCCCCACAGAGCTCCCCCGGGAGCCCCCTGGAGCCGCTGCCCCTCGGGAACGGCAACTTCAACAACAGCTACAGCCTGCGGGGGGCCCCGAGGGGGGCCTGGGGGTCGCCCCAGGCCGGGGGATACGGGGGCCCCCCGACCCGGCAGCGCTGGAGAAGATGATTATCTCTGGAGCTGGTGCACAACAACCTGCGGGAGGGGCTCTCCCACGGGGGCTGCCCCCTGCCGCTCCCCCCCACCGCCCCCCTGCCTCCCCGCCGAGCTTCCCCCCCCGGCGCCCCCCCGAGCTGGGGCTGCTCTACCAGGAGCTGGCTCGGGGGCCGGGCGGCTTGGGGCTCTCCCCCCGACCCCCCCCCGCGACCCCCGGCATCCCCCCCGCCGCGGACTACCCCCGACAGCAGCCCTGAGGGGCCCCCCCGGCACCCCTGTACCTGGGGGACCCCGCGCCCCCCCCAACCGCCGGCACAGCCCCGAGACCTTCGGGGGCCCGAGGGGCGCTGGGCGGCCGAGCCCGACGGGCAGATGCAGCTGGTGACCAGCCTGTGAGAGCGGGGGGCACTGGGACCCCCACGGCGCCCGGGGACACACGGGGGGCCGAGGGCACGGCAGGACCCCCCCTGGACCAGGGGGACACGGGGGGGCAGGGCTTGCACGGGGACCCCCCCTCGCCGAGGCTGGGGGGCACACGGGGGTCTGGCCCCGAGCGAAGACCCCCCTGGCACGAGGACGAGGCCGGGGGGAGCTGGGCTGGCACGAGGCCCCTCCTGGCACCAGGGTCTGTCCTCACGGTGGGGAGGGGCAGCGGCCTGGCACGAGGAGCCGGCGGCGAGCAGCGACAGGAGAGGACACCTGGCCCGGCACGGGGGGACGCCCGGCCTGGCACGAGGAGCCGGCGGCGTCATCGCGGTCATGGCCTCGCATGAGGGCCTTGAACAAGGAGTCGGCAGCATTATCGTGATCACGGCCTGGTGCACGGACCCGGCCTTGGACAAGGTGCTGGACCTTGAATGAGAACCAGGCCTTGCCCAAGGAGCTGCAGTTGTGCCAGGCTGTGGCATCGCATGAGGACCAGGCCTTGAACAAGAACCAGGCCTTGAACAATGACCAGGCCCCACACAAGGAGCTGGGCCTTGAACAAGAACCAGGCCTTGAACGAGGAACCAGTGGCGCCATGGCGGTCACAGCTTGGTGCAAGGACCCGGCCTTGCACAAGGAGCCGCAGTTGTGCAAGGTGTGACATCGCATGAGGAGCAGGCCTTGCACAAGGATCGGGCCTTGAACAAGAACCAGGCCTTGCACAAGGATCGGGCCTTGCAGGACGACCAGGCCTCGCTCGAGGATGCGCCGCAGGGACCGGGCACGGCCGCCCCCCCTTGCACCAGGACCTTGCTCGGGCCCCCCTCGTGCCCCCACCCCGGTGTTTTGGGGGGGTCCCACAGCCTGTTCTGGGGGCCCCCCCCAAAAGCCATCCCGGGGGAGCCCCCACAGCGGGGGGTGGGGGGGATCTGACACCCCCCAAAGTGAGGAGTCCCCCCAAAGTGGGGGGAAATGGGACCCCCCCAAAAGAGACACATTTTCCTTGTAATATAGATGTAAATGGACCAGCCCCCCACCCCCCTGCACGGGGGCCCTCAAACCAACCCCCTCTCCGGGGGTCCCCCAACCCAGCGGGCCCCCCGGAAGCACAACCCCCCCAGCCGGGAGGGGCCTCGCCACATGTACATAGGGATGGGGGGGCCCCCAAAATCGGGAGGGGGGGCAAAGGGGACCTTTAAAAATTTTTGGGATTCTCCTCCAAATTCTGGGAACCCTCTTGAATTTGGGAATCCCCCCAAATTGACGGGACCCCACAACCTGGGGCCTCCTCCCCCCAGGACTTGGGGATTCTCCCTGGGATGTTGAGACCCCACCCACATTTTGGGCATCCCCCCAAGTTCTGGGGATCCACAGTGAACTTGGGGACCCCCCCAGGATTGAGGATCCCTCATACTTTGGAGACCCCCCCGGAGCTTGGGCGCCCCCTCCTGGGAGGTGGGGACCTCCCCCGGGTACTGGGGACCCCCCAAACTTGGGGACACCCCAGTATTTGGGGTCTCTTACACTGGGGGCCCCCTGTGTTTTGGGGACCCCCAGGGTAGCAGGGACCTCCCTACCCGGGTTTTGGGGACCCCCCCAGCCCTCCTCAGGGGTTTTGGGGACACACGGGGGTCCAGCCCTCCCCAGGTTTTGGGGTTCCCCTCTCCCCCTCCCCTTAGCATGAGGGGGACCCCAAAACTTCCTCGAGGACCCCAAACTTGCGGGTGCAGCGGGAAACCCCCTCCCCACCCCCCCGGATCTTGGGGTCTCCCTCTGCCCCTGGGTTTGGGGGGTCCCTCCCTCCCTTCCCTCCCCCCCACCCCCAAATTCTGCCAAACCAACTTTGGGTCGAGTGCGCCAAACCAACGAAACCGGAGCTGGAGGGGACGCGGGGCCACCAAGGGCCACCACTGGGGCCACTGTGGGGTCACACAGGGCCAGCGGCGGGACCATCCAGGGTCCACCCAGGGCCACCACAGAGTCACCGTGGCTACCAAGGGCACGGCCAGGGCCATCAAGGGTCACCACAGGGTCACCGGGCCAGCGCGGGGCCACTGGGGCCAGCACAGGAAGAGCCAGGAGGTGGCCACCGAGGACCACCACAGGGACAGTCAAGGGATGGCCACCAGTGCCGTGGGGACAGCCAGGGCCACTGAGGGCCACCACAGGAAGAGACAGGGGATGGCTGAGGCCACCAAGGGGCCACTGCTGAGGCCACTGTGGCCACCAAAGGGAGCAGAGGAAAGCCAGGGCCATGGAGGGGTGGCCAGGGTCGCCATGGGGACAGTCAGGGCCACCATGGGGACAGTCAGGGCCACCACGGGGTCGCTCGGGGCCACCGTGGGGACGGCCACGGACAGGAACCAATAAAGGTGACACCAGTTCTTGGAGGCGCTGCCTGTGTTTTGGGGGCTGGGGGGTTTGGGGGGGCACAGGGACACTGCGGGGGGACAGAGGGACACTGAGGGGGACACAGGGACACTGGAGGGGACATGGGGACACTGGGGCCACTGGGGGAGAGGTGCGTGTTGCTGCAGGTGAGGGGACAGAGGGGACATGGGGACGTGGGAGGATACGAGGGCGGCTCCGGGGGCGCTGCCCGAGGTATGGGATAACGGGGATTACGGGATAATTAATAACGGGATAATTAATAACGGGATAATAATGGGACAGCAGGTCCAGGGGGCCTGCCCAAGGTACGGGATAATGGAGATAACGGGAATAAGGGGATAATAACGGGGTAATAACGGGATAAAAATGGGAATAATGGGATAATAACGGGACAGTGGGCCTATAGGGGTCCTATAGGGGTTTTATGGGGTCCTATAGGGGTTTTATGAGGTTCCATAGGGTCCTATAGGGGTTCTATAGGGTCCTATAGGGGTTTTATGGGGTCCTATAGGGGCTCCATAGGGTCCTATAGGGGTTTTATTGGTTCCTATAGGGGCTCCATAGGGTCCTTGAGGGGTTTTACGTGGTCCTATAGGGGTTCCATATGGTCCTATAGAGGTTCCATAGGGTCCTATAGGGGTTTGATGGGGTCCTATAGAAGTTCTATAGGGTCCTATAGGGGTTCTCTAGGGTCCAAAAGGGGTTCCATAGGGTCCTAGAGAGGTTTTATGGGGTACTATAGGGGTTCCATAGTTTCCCATAGGGGTTCAATGGGTCCTATAGGGGTTCCATAGGTTCCTATAGGGGTTCCATAGGGTCCTATAGGAGTTCCATGGAGTCCTACAGGGGTTCCATAGGGTCCTATAGAGCTTCCATAAGGTCTTATAGGGGTTTTATGAGGTCCAATAGGGGTTCCATGGGGTCCTAGAGAGGTTCCATAGAGTGCTATAGAAGTTCCATACGGTCCTATTGGGGTTCCATAGGGTCCTACAGGGGTTCCATAGGGTCCTATAGAGGTTCCATAGGGTCTTATAAGGGTTCCATAGGGTCCTATAGGGGTTCCATAGGGTTCTATAGGGGTTCTATGTGGTCCTATAGGGATTTTATGGGGTCCTGTAGGGTTCTATAGAGGTTCTATAGGGTCCTATAGGGGTTCTATAGGATCCTTAAGGGGTTTTCTGGGGTACTATAGGGGTTCCATGGGGTCCTGTTGGGGTTTTATGGGGTTCCATAGGGTCCTATAGGGGTCTGATGGGGTTCTATAGGGCCCTATAGAGGTTCCATAGGGTCCTATAAGGGTTTTATTGGGTCCTATAAGGGTTTTATGGGGTTCCATAGGGTCCCATAGGGATTTCCTAGGATCCTATAGGGGTTCCGGAGGGTCCTATAGGGGTTCCATAGAGTCCTATAGGGGTTGCATAGGGTTCTATAGGGGTTTTATGGGGTCCTATAGGGGTTCCATACGGTCCTATAGGGGTTCTATAGGGTCCTATAGGGGTTCCATAGGGTCCTATAGGGGTTTGATGGGGTCCTATAGGGGTTGCATGGAGTCTTATAGGGGTTTTATGGGGTCCTATAGGGGTTGCATAGGGTCCTATAGGGGTTTTAAGGGGTCCTATTGGAGTCTGATGTGGTTCTTTAGGGGTTCCATAGGGTTCTATAGGGGTTCCATGGGGTCCTATAGGGGTTTGAAGGGGTTTCATAGGGTCCTATAGGGGTTCTGTTTGGTCCTATAGGGGTTCTTTTTCCTCTGGTGTGTCTTTGTTTTCCTTTCTGGCCTGTGTGCTCCCCATCCCATTCCCTTTCAGTATTTCACTCTCTTGTTCTTCTTTTTCTTTTTTGAAATGAATACTCAATATTTATGTAATATCTCTTACTCAATCCCTCTCCCTATTCTGTCCTACTTTTTGCCTCTCTCTGTCTCACTTGCTGCCTGCATCTTTATCTCTCCTTTCTTCCTCTCCTTTTCCCTCTGTCCTGCACCGTGACTGTGTTTCTTTGCCCCTGTCGCTGTCCCTTTGCCTGTAGCTGGGTGCACCTGCTGCCCAGTGCAAATATATACGCCAATTATATATTCGGTTTGCGTTCCCCTGTATTGTTCTGTGTTTGCGCTTGCTGCTGCATTTCCGTGTATTGCTCTGCATGTAAATTCACCTTTAGCAGCGTGTCCCTGGAGTGCACCTGTAACTGAATTGGTACCCGTACTTGCCTTTGTACACCTTGCTGTCTTTTGCTGTGAATAAAAACATTCATTCAATAAAGTTAAGTCACCCCTAGTCAGGATACCCCACGTCTTCCCCTTGGCTCCTGTCTTTCTTTGGTGTGATTTAGTCATTTTTTTCCCACTGTGTTTCTTGCTTTGCTTTTCTCTTTACCTTTCAGTCTATTTCTGACTGTGCTTTTCTATTTCTAACTTCATTTTTGACTGCCTCTCGAACTCTGTCTCTGTGTTTCTGTTTCTCACTCTTTCTAACTCTGTCTCTCTGGTTCTCTAACTCTATGGCTATTTCCTTATTTCCCTCTACCACTATTCCTCTGAAAGTCTTCCTCAGTTTCTCTAACTCTGTTTTACTATTTTCCCTTAACCCTAACTCTGTTTTGCTCTTTCTCTCTATTTCATATTCGCTCTAGCTTTAACTCTAACCCTGTTTCTAACTTTGTTTTCTAGCTGTAAAATTAAAAAATCAGAAGTGGGTGGGCGTGCACAAGTGTCTTTGGGTGCCTCTGGGTGTGCCGCAACGGCCGGCCCACCCGTGGGTGGGCGTGCACAAGTGTCTGGGTTAGACCCTGGGTGTGCCGAAACGGCCAGCCCATCCGTGGGTGGGCGTGCAGAAGTGTCTGGGGTTTCCCCTGCGTGTGCCGCAACGGAAGGCCCACCCGTGGGTGGCCGTGCAGAAGTGTCTGCGGGTGCCTCTGGGTGTGCAGCAATGGCCGGCCCACCCGTCAATGGGCGTGCAGAAGGGTGTGTGGTTGCCTCTGGGTGTGCGGCCACGGCCGGCCCACCCGTGGGTGGGCGTGCAGAAGGGCCTGCGGTTGCCTCTGGGTGTCAGGCCGCCGCCGAGCGGCAGTCGAACGCGCCCACCCGTGGGTGGGCGTGCAGAAACGCCTGGGGTTGCCTCTGGGTGTGCCGCAAAAACCGGCCCACCCGTAAGAGGGCGTGCAGAAGTGCCTGCGGTTGCCTCTGGTTGTGCAGCAATGGCCGGCCCACCCGTGGGAGGGCGTGAAGAAGGGCCTGCGGGTGCCTCAGGGTGTGCAGCAATGGCCGGCCCACCCATGGGAGGGCGTGCAGAAGTGCCTGCGGGTGCCTCTGTGTGTGCAGCAATGGCCGGCCCACCCGTGGGTGGGCGTGCAGAACGGCCTGGGGGTGCAGCAATGGCGGGCCCACCCGCGAGTGGGGCGTGCAGAAGTGCTCTGCGGTTGCCTCTGGGTGTGCAGTAACGGCCGGCCCACACCGTGGGTGGGCGTGCAGAAGTGTCTGGTTGTGCAGCAATGGCTGGCCCAACCGTGGGAGGGCGTGCAGAACGGCCTGGGGGTGCAGAATGGCTGGCCCACCTGTGGTTGGGGCGTGCAGAACGTCGCGGGTGCCTCTGGTGTGCCGCACGCCCGGCCCACCCGTCAATGGGGCGTGCAGAAGGGTCGTGGTTGTCTCTGGGTGTGCGCCACGGCCGGCCCACCCGTGGGTGGGCGTGGCACAAGGCGGCCTGCGGTTGCCTCTGGGGGTGCCGCAACGGCCGGCGCACCAGTGGGTGGGCGTGCGGAAGTGTCTGGGCTTGCCCCTGGGTGTGCCGCAACGGCCGGCCCACCCGTGGGAGGGCGTGCAGAAGTGCCTCGGGTTTCCCCTGGGTGTGTAGCAATGGCCGGCCCACCCGTGGGTGGGCGTGCAGAGGTGTCTGCGGGTGCCTCTGGGTGTGCAGCAACGGCCGGCCCAGCCGTGGGTGGGCGTGCAGGCGTGTCTGTGGTTGCCTCAGGGTGTGCAGCAATGGCCGTCCCACCCGTGGGTGGGCGTGCAGAAGTGTCTGTAATTGCCCCTGGGTGTGCCGCAACGGCCGGCCCACCAGTGGGAGGGCGTGCAGAAGTGTCTGTAGTTGACCCTGGGTGTGCAGCTACGACCGGCCCACCCGTGGGTGGGCGTGCAGAAGTGTCTGCGCGTGCCTCTGGGTGTGCAGCAACGGCCGGCCCACCCGTGGGTGGGCGTGCAGAAGTGTCTGGTTTTCCCTCTGGGTGTGCTGCAACGGCCGCCCCACCCGTGGGTGGGCGTGCAGAAGTGTCTGAAGTTGCCCCTGGGTGTGCCGCAACGGCCGCCCCACCCGTGGGTGGGCGTGCAGAAGTGTCTGGTGTTGCCCCTGGGTGTGTCACAATTGCCGGACCACCCGTGGGTTGGCGTGCAAAAGTGTCTGCGGATGCCTCTGGGTGTGCAGGAAAGGCCGCCCCACTCGTGGGTGGGCGTGCAGAAGTGACTGGTGTTCCCCATTGGTGTGCAGCATGCCGGCCTACCCGTGGTGGGCGCAGAAGTGTGTTCGTGCCTCTGGGTCTGCAGCAGTCGCCCCACCCGTGGGTGGGCGTGCAGAAGTGTCTGGTGTTGCCCTGGGTGTGCAGCATCGGCCGGCCCACCCGTGGGTGGGCGTGCAGAAGTGTCTGGTTTTTCTCCTGGGTGTGCAGCAACGGCCGGCCCACCCGTGGGTGGGCGTGCAGAAGTGTCTGTAGTTGCCCCTGGGTGTGCCGCAACGGCCGGCCCACCCGTGGGTGGGCGTGCAGAAGTGTCTAAGATTCCTTTTGGGTGAGCCACAACGGCCGGCGAATGCGTGGGTTGGCTTGCAGAAGTGTCTGTTGTTGCCCCTGGGTGTGCCGCTACGGCCGGCTTTCCCATCGGTGGGCGTGCAGAAGTGTCTGCGAGTGCCTCTGGGTCTGCAGCAATGGCCGGCCCACCCGTGGGTGGGCGTGCAGAAGTGTCTGCGGCTGCCTCTGCATGTGCAAAAACGGCCGGCCCACCCGTGGGTGGGCGTGCAGAAGTGTCTGGTGTTGCCTCTGCATGTGCAGCAACGGCCAACCCACCAGTGGGTGGGCGTGCAGAAGTGTCTGCGGGTGCCTCTGGGTGTGCAGCAATGGCCGGCCCACCTGTAAGTGGGCGTGCAGAAGTGTCTGGGTTTGCCCCTGGGTATGCCGCAATGGCCGGCCCACCCGTGGGTGGGCATGCAGAAGTGTCTGCGGGTGCCTCTGGTTGTGCAGCAACGGCCGGCCCACCCGTGGGTGGGCGTGCAGAAGTGTCTGTACTTGCCCCTGGGTGTGCAGCACCGGCCGGCCCACCCATGGGTGGGCGTGCAGAAGTGTCTGGGTTTGCCTCTGGGTGTGCAGCAACAGCCGGCGCACCCGTGGGTGGGCGTGCACAAGTGTCTGGTGTTGCCTCTAGGTGTGTCGCAACGGCAGGCCCACCCGTGGGAGGGCGTGCAGAAGTGTCTGCGGGTGCCTCTGGGTGTGCAGCAACGGCCGATCCACCCGTGGGTGGCCGTGCAGAAGTGTCTGCGTTTGCCTCTGTGTGTGCAGCACCGGCCGGCCCACCCGTGCGTGGGCGTGGAGAAGTGTGTGGGCCTGGCCCTGGGTGTGCCGCAACGGCCGCCCCACCCGTGGGTTGGCGTGCAGAAGTGTCTGCGTGTTCCTCTGGTTGTGCAGCAATGGTTGGCCCACCCGTGGGTGGGTGTGCAGAAGTGTCTGGGTTTGCCCCTGGGTATGCCGCGATGGCCGGCCCACCCGTGGGTGGGCGTGCAGAAGTGTCTGCGGGTGCCTCTGGGTATGCCGCAATGGCCGGCCCAAACGGGGGTGGCCGTGCAGAAGTGTCTGGTGTTGCCTCTGGGTGTGCAGAAACGGCCGGCCCACCCGTGGGTGGGCGTGCAGATGTGTCTGGGTTTGCATCTGTGTGTGCAGCACCGGCCGGCCCACCCGTGGGTGGGCGTGCAGAAGTGTCTGCGTGTGCCTCTGGGTGTGCAGCAATCCCCGGCCCACCCGTAAGTGGGCGTGCAGAAGTGTCTGGGTTTGCCTCTGGGTGTGCCGCAACGGCCGGCCCACCCGCTGGTGGGCGTGCAGAAGTGTCTGGTGTTGCCTCTGCATGTGCAGCAACGGCCAACCCACCAGTGGGTGGGCGTGCAGAAGTGTCTCGCGGTGCCTCTGGGTGTGCAGCAATGGCCGGCCCACCCGTGGGTTGGCGTGCAGAAATGTCTGCGGGTGCCTCTGTTTGTGCAGCAATGGCCGGCCCAACCTGGGGTGGCCGTGCAGAAGTGTCTGGTGTTGCCTCTGGGTGTGCAGAAACGGCCGGCCCACCCGTGGGTGGGTGTGCAGAAGTGTCTGCGGGTGCTTCTGAATGTGTCGCAATCGCCGGCCCACCCGTGGGTGGGCGTGCAATAGTGTCTGCGGGTGCCTCTGTGTCTGCAGCAATGGCTGGCCCACCCGTGGGCGGGCGTGCAGAAGTGTCTGCGGGTGCTTCTGGGTGTGAAGCAATGACAGGCCCACCCGTAGGTGGTCGTGCAGAAGTGGTTTCGGCTGCCTCTGGGTGTGCCGCAATGGCCGGCCCACCCGTGGGTGGGCGTGCAGAAGTGTCTGCTTTTGCCTCTGGGTGTGCGGCTGCAGAAGTGTCTGCGTGCCTCTGGGTGTGCAGAAACGGCCGGCCCACCCGTGGGTGGGCGTGCAGAAGTGTCTGCGTTTTCCTCTGGTTGTGCAGCAATGGTTGGCCCACCCGTGGGTGGGCGTGCAGAAGTGTCTGCGGCTGCCTCTGCGTGTGCCGCAATGGCCGGCCCACCCGTGGGTGGGCGTGCAGAAGTGTCTGCGGGTGCCTCTGGGTGTGCAACTACGGCCGGCCCACCCGTGGGTGGCCGTGCAGAAGTGTCTGGGTTTGCCTCTGTGTGTGCAGCACCGGCCGGCCCACCCGTGCGTGGGCGTGGAGAAGAGTCTGGGCTTGGCCATGGGTGTGCTGCAACGGCCGGCCCACCCGTGGGTTGGCGTGCAGAAGTGTCTGCGTGTGCCTGTGGGTGTGCCGCAATGGCCGGCCCACCCGTGGGTGGGCGTGCAGAAGTGTCTGCGGGTGCCTCTGGGTGTGCCGCAATGGCCGGCCCAAACGGGGGTGGCCGTGCAGAAGTGTCTGGTGTTGCCTCTGGGTGTGCAGAAACGGCCTGCCCACCCGTGGGTGGGTGTGCAGAAGTGTCTGCGTGTGCCTCTGGGTGTGCAGCAATCCCCGGCCCACCCGTAAGTGGGCGTGCAGAAGTGTCTGTAATTGCCCCTGGGTGTGCAGCAACGGCCGGCCCACCCGTGGGTGGGCGTGCAGAAGTGTCTGTGGGTGCCTCTGTTTGTGCAGCAATGGCCGGCCCAACCGGGGGTGGCCGTGCAGAAGTGTCTGGTGTTGCCTCTGGGTGTGCAGAAACGGCCGGCCCACCCGTGGGTGGGCGTGCAGAAGGGTCTGCGTGATCCTCTGGGTGTGCCGCAATGGCCGGCCCACCCGTGGGTGGGCGTGCAGAATTGTCTGCGTTTGCCTCTGGGTGTGCCGCAATGGCCGGCCCACCCGTGGGTGGGCGTGCAGAAGTGTTTGCGGGTGCCTCTGGGTGTGAAGCAACGGCCGGCCCAGCCGTGGGTGGGCGTGCAGAAGTGTCTGGTGTTGCATCTAGGTGTGGAGCAACGGCCGGCCCACCTGTGGGTGGGCGTGCAGATGTGTCTGGGTTTGCATCTGTGTGTGCAGCACCGGCCGGCCCACCCGTGGGTGGGCGTGCAGAAGTGTCTGGGCTTGGCCCTGGATGTGCCGCAATGCCCGGCCCACCCGTGGGTGGGCGTGCAGAAGTGTCTGTAATTGCCCCTGGGTGTGCCGCAACGGCCGGCCCACCCGTGGGTGGGCGTGCAGAAGTGTCTGGGTTTGCCTCTGGGTGTGCCGCAACGGCCGGCTTACTCGAGGGAGGGCGTGCAGAATTGTCTGCGGGTGCCAGTGGGTGTGCAGCAATGGCCGGCCCACCCGTGGGTGGGGCGTGCAGAAGAGTCTGCGAATGCCTCTGGGTGTGCAGCAATGGCCGACCCACCCGTGGTTGGGCGTGCAGAAGTGTCTGTAGTTGCCCCTGGGTGTGCAGCAACGGCCGGCCCACCCGTGGGTGGGCGTGCAGAAGTGTCTGCGTGTGCCTCTCTGTGTGCAGCAATGGCCGGCCCAACCGGGGCTGGCCGTGCAGAAGTGTATGGTGTTGCCTCTGGGTGTGCAGCAACGGCCGGTCCACCCGTGGGTGGGTGTGCAGAAGTGTCTGCGGGTGCCTCTGTGTCTGCAGCAATGGCCGGCCCACTTGTGGGTGGGCGTGCAGAAGTGTCTGCGGGTGCTTCTGGGTGTGCAGCAATGACAGGCCCACCCGTAGGTGGTCGTGCAGAAGTGTTTTCTGCTGCCTCTGGGTGTGCCGCAACTGCCGGCTCACCCGTGGTGGGCGTGCA